>JAXDDW010000076.1:1535000-1627500 GCA_034670385.1 Hoplostethus mediterraneus | reverse complement strand
GAGACTTTAGTACATTATTCAAAACACCTCTTATATACTGAAAAATGGTACGTCCCAAAGCCCAAAATGGCTCCAGTATAATCGCTGCACAGCATTTTTTCAATTTTATACATATATTATTTTTGTAAAAACTGTATCTTAAATAGTATGTACAGATAGCGCCTGCAAAATGCATTCTAAACACATGATATATATTATATATACTTCGGCAATTACATTTCTCCGCATTAATACTCAACTTAAAACTGGAAGGATTTCAACTCGCATGTGCAAATAAATAAAGAAATAAATAGTTTTGTTAAATCGTCACTAAAATCTGTCCAACTTATAACTCGACAGCGGTTCTCTCTTCGGAGGTCAAAGTACTTTTTGTCACACAACAGAAGAAGCAGCATTCAAGTTGGGTAGGTGTAGGTACTGCAGAAAGCATGAGTACATTCACAATCAATATGAGTCATTTTAAATTGGATTTCATTCACAGCTATGTACAATGACACCATCCTCAGCATTTGTTCAGCTCCTTATGTAGTTTAAACACATAGAAAATGACTGTTTTTATAGTCATATACATATATATATAATATATATTTGTATAACACAAATTCACAATTACAGTAGAAATACATTTTATACAGTTTTGGATAGTACATGTGTAGGTCTCCAAGTCGTACTGTGCGTACTTTGATCCATAACTTTGTTATAAGTGTTCTTATAAAATATCACAATTTTTGAGCAAAGCTAAGGTATATCAATATATTTAGAAAGAATTACCTGAAACATTTAGTAAAAAATAATTATATTATCAAACCTTTTTCTCTGTTCTCATCACAATATCTTTGATATTTCAAACTCTAAATAGGGGTTTGGGGGGGGTGGGGGGGGGTAGGGGGTTGTATCAGTGGTTAAGCTAGTCTAGGCTGTGGGCTGCTTCAACCTGTGCCAGCTTGTGTCCTCTACTGAACTAGATCAATTCGAATGCTTAGTTGGAGGGCTGGCACAGCACGGCTGCAGGGTGACACCGTGACGTCGAGTAAAAGAAAAGGACAGTCGAGGATGTTGTTTTGCTCTGGATGAAACATCAGATGTCACACAGAACAGAACAAAACTCACTGCCATGAAACGTCATCAGGACGGGTGATGCATTTATACACAAACAGAACATGAAACTTTTAACTCTTTGGCTACGGTTACGTTTGTCACTTCAATGCAATTTCTGAGGTCTGATCATCAAGATTGGATTTTATGAGATCACATCGCTGTGCCTCCACCTTTGGCCAGAAAATACCCGTTATATATCATATGACCTCGTTTATTTACACCTGCGTCCACAGAACCTTTCCCTCCTCCGTCTCTTTACCTCGCTCATGTGTGCATTGTGACTGTGTCATGTCGAGACGTTATATTCCGCTCACAATGCAAACCTGACTACATCCAAATCTGATAGCAGCAATGTGAGCAAAATGCAGTCACTGAGTCCAGATGTGTCAGTTCACTTGTCCTAGGGTTGTTCAAATTGCACTGAAACGACAAGTATAGCCAAAGCCTTTGTGGCACAGATCAGATCCTTTACTGATTGTCTAAAAAGGGAAAAATCAGTGTGATCGATATGGTTTTACCCGTTTAGACAGACGTAACGTGTTACTTTATTGATCCCTGTAGGGAATGCTCTTTTCTCTTGCCCCCGTCCACAGACCGATCAGAGGTCAGGGTCAAAACAGAACAGCAGCCCTGGAGCTGGTGGGGATTCGGTGTCTTGCTCGAAGGCACTTCAGCAGGGTGGATGCTCGCTGAGGATTTGAAGGACGGTCTCTCTACTCACTAAGCCACCCTGCTGCCGTTGCTGTAACAAGATTAGATCTGGGCCACAAAGAGTTAAAGCTCTGATTTTATTTTTTATTTGCTTTTTTTTTTGGGGGGGGGTCTTTAAATACACCTAGAGAAGGGTCAGGGGTCAATATGGCACCAACTATATAACATCTGTCTCACTGCAACTCAGTGTTACAACACAGCGTCTTCTAGAGAGTAAAGGAGAAACTTCTAGAAGGTCTAGAGCCACTAGGAGACGATTGGCTGACAAACATCGACCAATGATATGAGTGCATGCTGTGACCTTATCACACAACTCAAACAGCTAGAAAGGGACATGACATCGTAGTGACAATACTAGAAAATAGGACCTCAAAATATGGCACGAATAATGGGAACAATGTGACTCATTTTACAGCGTGTGAATGTGGATCGTTGTACAATAATGTCTGGATTCTAAACCGAGTTTAGAAAATAGTTAGGCCTTTTTCTATGAAAAGGGGGCACCATTGCTGGAGAGGCTGTGTGTGCGTGTGTGCATGTGGGTGTGCATACGACATCTGTATGCATATTTGGCTGTGTGTGTGTGTGTGTGTGTGTTCACGCGTGTGCCAGTGTGTGTAAACATTAGCATGACTTGCTCACTAGATGGCACTGCAGGACAAGTTTGGTTCTCCTGAAAGACTCAATGGACAGAACCTCAAAATATTGCTTTAGCTCTTTCAAGTCAGCTGTGCAAGCAAACACAGTTTTCTCAAACAGAACACAGGTAGCAGTGATGGACTGTGAAAAATGTGTTTTTTATACAGAAAAAAAAACTGATGGTATTCTCTATCTTTTAAAAAATTCTTCCATTTGGAGAAATTGTCCCTGTATGTTCATAGAAGGAGAGAATTAAGAACATGTTTTATCAACAGTAATAATTATAATCATAAACCTTTAGAGCTGTCTGTCCAGGCCCTAAGGGGAGTGCAGCTCTAGAATGCTGTAGCTCTATATATGTACACAAGGCAGAAAGATTAAGATTTCAATTTCTATACACAGGAGGCAATGATGCCTGCAGAACAGAACAGAACAGAACAGAGTAGAGCAGAGAAGAACATGGAAGAACAGAACAGAACAGAACAGAACAGAGTAGAGCAGAGAAGAACATGGAAGAACAGAACAGAACAGAACAGAAAAGAACACAGAAGAACACAGAAGAACAGAGCAGAACATGGAAGAACAGAGAAGAACATGGAAGAACAGAGAAGAACATGGAAGAACAGAACAGAAAAGAACACAGAACAGAAAAGAACACAGAACAGAGTACAACAGAACTGAGAAGAACAGAACAGCAGAACAGAACAGAGCAGAACAGAACAGAGAGCAACAAAAAAGAACAAAGTCCAGAGCAGAACAGAGAACAACAGAAAAGAACAAAGCAGAGTGATGAGGAGGAACAAGGCGAGTGAGCTGTGTGCTACACTGAACAAAGTGATAAAAATCCACCACGGACCGCAAAACAAAAAGGGGAAAAAGCAAGAATACCCCGGAACCCTGACTAACCCTAAAACTAACCACTCATCAGACCAGCGGATCAGATGACTAACTAACTAACAAACCAACCACAAAATCCAAACTGCAGCAGCCCTGTAGGAACTCGCCAGCTGAAGCGTAGAGTCGTCCTGTCGTCCGTCCGTCGATCAGATCTCCGACTGCTGGCAGACAGACAGGCAGGCAGGCAGACAGACGAGCCGATATGTTTCCTATGGTACATTTGGCACTAATATTTGCCTTTGGTCCAGCAATAGGCAAATAAACGTCTGTGTGTTCCCCTAAAAGGTAAAAAGGTGGCTCGTTTTCAGTTCCACGAGCCTCCGGCGGAGGGGAGGCGGGGGTGGCGTGGGATGGGATGGCGATGAGCAGAGAAGCGTTGGTGTGTTTGTTTATTTGTTTGTTTGTTTGTTAGAAAACTATTTTAGCGCGTGCTGCTGTCTCTCAGAACCACCAAGTCCACTGTGCGCTGGAAACTCTTCAGCAGAGAGACGGCTGTCTCGTGCTCCATGTGTAAAAAACTATGTCCGTTAGCCTGCAAGGCAAACACGCAGCACAGTCAACAGTATGTGTGTGTGTGTGTGTGTGTGTGTGCGTGTGTACAGGTATGTGTATGTTACCATGGTCCATGCATGTGTGTGTGTATGCATGTATGTATGTATGCATATAAGTATGTGTGTGTTTCCGTGGTCCAATGCGCATGTGTGTGCATGTACTCAAGAAGTGTGTGTGTGGATGCAGTTATGTGTGTTTCCATGGTCCCATGCATTTCTGTGTTTGTGCATGTGTGTATGTGCATGTTCTCAAGCAGTGTGTGTGTGTGTATGTTGCACAGATATGTGCATATTTCTAGGTTCTGTGTGTGCGTCCATACATGTGTGTGCTCATTCTCAAGCTGAGTGTATGTTTGTGAGTGTGTGTACAGTATGTGCATGCCTGCATGCACGTATGCGTGTGTGTGTGTGTATGTGTGTGTGTGTGTGTGTGTTTGAGGAGGGATGTAGGGTCACTGCCATCACTAGCTCAGAAACACATCACTGTTGGGGAAAAGAGAGGGAGAAGAAGAGCTACACAGTCATGCTGTAGGAAGAGAAGGAGGGAGGAGAGAAGCTGGTCTTTAGACGACATCCAGCTAAACTGTACATCTGTGGAGAGAGAAGAAGGGAGGAGGAGAGAAGAGAAGAAAATAGGAGGGGAGAGAGAAATGGAGGGAGCTAAATCTGTCGAATGATGAGGAACGAGATACTCTGTACAACTCCTGACTAGTGGTGGGGGGGAGGGGCTTAACAGGAAATTAGGCCAATTCCAAAGGAGGAGTGTGTGTGTGTGTAGGGAGGGGGGTTGTTCCACTATGCTTAGCAGGCGTTGGCTCCCAGTTACAGTAATATTGGAGAATTAGTTTCTTTTTGGATGCAATTTGCAAAATTCCCCAGCTCTACTCTCACCCATAGTTATTTAAAGATCAGTGTGTAATGAGGGAGCTAGAGAGACGGTAGGAGCAGATTGGGAATAGCACAAAAACGAGACTCCCTATTTCCACGCCATGTTGCTACGGGCTACGTCAGAGAGGGGCGTGTCTCTACACGGCATGCTGAAACAGGGCAGGAAACTGTATGACAGCAGGGAGTCCCGCACAGAAACATGCTCTTCAGCTCTGTCTGTCACTGACCAACGATAAATGGAGAGAGAGAGAGGGTCATGCCACACCTCCACCAATAGATACACACAGAGAGGCAGAGCTAGGCAGGGAAAGTACCCTGACCACAGGCTCCCAGCAGGATAGCATCAGGGGCAGGTTGATTCCTGATCATTGGTGCAGCTAATCGTTTGGTGCTGTATGTTTGAAATGCCCGCCTAACTTCACTTGACTGTACCTGACTTCTTATTTTTTCTCCCGCTGAACGTCCTGCCTCTCGGTGTTGTAGCTGTGGGAAGATGGGGAGGGAGGGAGGGAGGGAGGGAGGGAGGGCGTGGCGTGGCTGGCCCTAGCCGATAGTTTTTTTTAAGGAGGAGTGAGTGAGTGTTACCTGCAGTATCTTGTCTCCGGGCTGCAGGGCAGAGGCGGCGGGCCCGTCATGCTGTACCCTAGTAACAAAGATACCCTATAAGTCAAAATGATACACTGTTAGGACAACACAGGGACACGATGGTTTAGAATCTTTGCCTTTCTCATTCTCAAAATCCCCCCCCCCCCCCCCCCCCAAAAAAAAAAACAGTCCTGCCAAGTCAGAGGTGTAATTACTTAAGTTCGGTAATATCTTTGTTCTGAAGTGACTATCTTTGTTGAAGTGATTTTTTTTTCACTTAAAGTACTTTATTTTACAAGTATCCAACTGCCAGAATTGGCTTTTAATACTTCAATATATGTCTCTTGAATTCAAATACATATTTAAAGTAGCCATTTAATGATAAATTCCTAGAAAAAGACAAACTATATATCTAAAAATGGTTTATTAGCTAGTTCCAAAGATAAGGATTAGGAGGGGTGTAGAGGTAAGGCTCAGAAAGATAGAAAAATAGATCATAGAAATCTAGAAAATACCAGAATCTATGAGGACGGGTACTGACTAGAAGTGGGTAGCAGGGAGGGCAGAAGATATTTTCTCTTAATAACCCAAGGCAGAGATTGTAAAAACACCAACATCTTTTCACCAAGTGCTGAAAGATGTTTTTGGAACACAGAAAGTGTAGGACGATGCGGCTGCATCAACTGAACATGGTTCAACAGGGTGTGTACGTGTTGAACACTGAATAGTGATAGCAGCTCAACAGATAGATATGTGCCATATAGAGAAGTGATACCAGTTAACCAAGTACAATACAATGTAAAAGTGACAGTGCTACAGCAGCTACATACAGTATATGGGTGAATGCAAGTACAAACACATATGTGGTATGTTAGAGATATCAGCTTCATTAATGTTTGGACAGTGACATTTGATGTTTTGACACATACTGGATATGAAATGACTCAATGATGCCATCTATGAGAATTTACAGAAACAAACTACAAACATCTACTGAATGCTATTTTACTCCAAATACTTTAAAGTATTCTTATTATATCCAATATGGATGAAAAAAGCCCTCAAATTAATGCAGACAGTCAACTTAACCTCACAGTCAATTAACATTTAAAGAAGTCGAAGTGTGGAGTAACAGAAAAACAACTGTCCAGATATTAATGGAGCTCACGGTATAATATACAAGTGTTAGCAGCTGAAACCTGTGTGTAATGTTAATGACAACACTACACATATGTACTATAAAGCAGTTACACACAAACCTGCAGTGCCCTGCAAAAACCTTCAATCTCCAAAACAAATTACCTTTTCAGGAATTGAGTAAAGTCCATGTCCTCATAGCACACATGCATTATTGATGTTGCAAACTGCAATTATCAATATGTTTCTTTGTCCCAGGCTAATGAAACATGTTCTATACATGGGGGACAATGCCAGCTGTTAATTACAGAATATACAATAATGTGGATATGAGGTTTTTGGAGCTTATTAGCGACATATACAGTATACTGTATCTTCTAGAAGCTGAAAAGTGTCTTTTGTTCTTGACAGCAGTTCAACATGTGAAGACAGAGGCCTTTGCTATGGGCCACACTTCACAGAGAAAGACTGATGATCCAGCATCGCCAGGGACAGAAATTCTGACTTTCAACACAGATCTGACTGAAAATCAGTTTTCTGCTCCTTCTGTTTTTAAATGAAGCCTCAGCAGCCTGGACTCCCACTCTGTCAATACAGGAACTGAACCAGCATCTCCACTCCATGAATCCTGATTGGCCAAAAGTGAGGAAGAATTGACCCAGAGGTTCATGGGGACAGATTTCAGGATTTCTGGATTATCTTCATACTTGTATTGTGATTATATTTTCATTTATTATTATATTATATTTTCAAGAATTCTCTGCAGCATGGGAGATAAGCCCCTCACTAAACCACGGCAGGCTTGCTGGCTCACTTGGGACAGCCAGTGTAGCTTTTTCAGACCCGTTGGGAGACAGAACTTGCATAGGCTTCCCCAGGCCTGACATGCTGGGCTAGGTTATCCCAGTGGTAAGCCTAGGGGGGGGGGGGGGGGGGGTTCACACAGATCTGCAATGGAAATAAACAGCTCTTTCTCGAGTACCATGACAATATCAGTTTCAACAATCTTTCTCATATGCATCTGTTCCGCGAGGCTTTTAGGACTAACTAAAACTAAGGAGAGATCATGTCACTCCAGTTTTATTGTCCTCTGGCTAATTTTACAACTGATTTTATTATTAAAGCAGACTTATATTATGAAGCTTTTAACTTCCTCTGTCTCAGATCCACAGAAAGCTCTTCTGACTGTTCCAAAAAGAAGATTAAAAGCAAATGCTGATGATCAGGGCATCTAAACTTTGGAACAACCTGTCTGACGAAATGTGATTGACAAACTCTGTACATTCTTTTAATACAACCTGAAAAGTCAGTTATGAGTTAAACCTGCATTTGACTCAAAACCTTTTTGCTAGTCAAATTAGCTGTTTGTTCTGAATTGTGGTGGTAGAATATGTTTTATACTTTTTGAAAAAATAAAATAATGGGACTCTATGCACCTAGATGGAAAAAAAAAAAAAAATCTCACTTATGGTATTGGTGTTCAGTTCCTCAAATGAGAGGAACAATGCAACTATCTGGGTATAAACAAGAGGCTGGACACTAGGGGGAGTCATAGTCTAATGGAGCAGTCTCAGCTCTGGGGACCAAAACCATAGATGTATTATTTATCATTCAAGCTGTTTTGATATATGGTCCTTTTTAACTATTTAAACTCCAGCTAAACTTGATGTATAATTTACCCATTAAACTTCCTTTAATCAAATACAAAGGCACATAAAACAACTGTATCTGTAACCTCAGCCCTGGCATCTATTCTGAGTTGAATTTGGCATACATGAAGGTAGAGGTGGAGTTAAAGGGTTGGCTGAACCCCAGAAAGGAAACAAATTCACAGAGAAGGGAGGAAGGGGACCAGAAAGAGAACAAGGAAATAATAGAGGAATAAGGAGTCAGAGAAGTGGAAAAGGAGAGAAAGAAGATAATACCTATTGTTAATGGGAACGTATCCTAGTATCTATGATGAGAGGTCTGAGAATGTCCACCATACCAGAAGGTCCCTCACTGTTGTTCATTTTAAAATGTTACTTTTGGTTTGTGTTGCTCCTTTCTATTTCACTCATTTGTTTAAATAAAGAGTAGGTAGCTAACTTACTGCACTTTTACCTTAGCACTGGCTATGCTCTTAGATGCTTGTCTAGGAAGGAAATGCTGGTGACTAGTATTTCTCGTGCCTACCTACATTGAAGCGTCTGCTAAATGACTGTAATGTAATGTAAAGTAATGAGCACCGCAGTGGTGGCTCTATGGCTGCGGCTAGTGGTGAGGCGAGAGACAGACCCCCCCCCCCCCCCTGCTACCCACTTAAATAAATAAATACCTCCATGAGTTCATGAACAGTCCACCTCTAACAGCAGCTGGCCTATATTCTGTATTACCATGGCCACGTTACCATATTTTCTCAATGTAGTATGAATAATTGGACTATGTTTTCAAAATGAAACCAACTGTGCGACATCACTACCAGAAGAGACAATATTGGCAGCTGACTGACAGTCGCTGTTCACAAACCCTTTGGAAAGGTATTTATAGTAAAAAGTATAAATGTTACAATAAAGTGAAATATTGCTTTATACCATCCATTCATCATAACATGAATAGATTAATTCGTACCTCATCTTCAAAATGTATTTTATATATAATAGTGTGTGTGAAGGTTGTGATACACGGACAACGTGTAGTTCTGATGGACAGTAATGCTTTGCATCTTAGAGAGGGATAGGTAACTTTTTTGTCAAAAGTGCACATCTGCATTGGCTCCATTTGATGCCTATATGTATCATGACATCAATAATGTATAAAATGCAGCTGGTTGAAGTTTTTAGAATAGAAGTAGAGATTGAAATGATTCAACAACTGGTCAGTTCATTGATGGGAGATGTATAGCTGCCATATTGCAAGTCATATATTACATAGTCACATACTGTATCATCAACATGAGTTGCATGTTTTTGGTGTACAAAAATTGATTGATTGAACTGAAACTGATTTCTACTTCTAGACCAGTTGGTTAGTCAGTTAACATTTGATTGATAGTCACAATTCCCATCCCTAGATCAAAGTACTGCACATCTAAAATCACACTCGGTGTCCCAGAACTAACCAGCCTTCCTAAAATAGCTGTCAGAGCTTTATTAGCAGGGTAGCTCCTTAGGACTGCGTAGAGCAGGCTGTTTCTAGGACACTGCCATGTGCAGGAGGCCTGGGGGAAACTGCAACCCCAACAGGCTCTCAGCACAGGCACACTGAACATCAGTCAAACCCAGAGTTAGAAATGATAAAAGAGTTTGGCAAATCCTGCAATAAATCAGTGTTTGCACGTGGGCACAAACTGAAAATATTATTGAAATATTCAAGCGAGTCAAGGTCAATTTATCTCCCAAGATGTGGAGGATATGACGTGGGCACTGTCAAGATGAATAAAGCACTCTGTATGTGTGATAATAACATACTATTTATAATGTGTACATGCAGAAAGGTACGTACGTAGAATTTACCAGGTATCCAAATGGCTTTCAGCTTTTTCAGTCCCAATAAAATAGGTTTGCCAAACTCAGATATAACATATGGCTCTGGGTTTTTCTCTCCTGTCCAGTGCAGGCTAACAAGCTAACAAGCTAATACCTGACCAGGAAAGGGCTTCAAATATTTGAGATACTTTTTGATATAATGTACTACTTTACCAGACACTGGAGTACAAGGTGTACAAGTTAGGTGTGCAAAGTGGATGATTTTTTTATTTCTTTCTGTAGCACAGCATCCCATACTAGAGACTCAAAGTTAACCAAGTGAACTGCTGCCCCACAGACAGACAGACAGACAATACACTGCGGTAGCGAGCAGCAGTTTCCATGGCAACTGTGAGGTAAAGCTGGGCAGGCCGTGATTGGCTGGCGGGCCGGGTCAGGTCGTACCATGTCGGAGGGTTTGAAGGGGTTCCCCTGGCCGCTGATGCCGCCAGAGATACTGAAACCAAGACCAGGATTCTTCTCTATCCTCACACACAGCTAGAGAGAGAGAGAGAGAGAGAGAGAGAGAGAGAGAGAGAGAGAGAGAGAGAGAGAGAGAGAGAGAGAGAAAGAAAGAAAGAACAAAAGTAAGAATCTCTACACTGGGGTACATAGAGGTCATAGATATTTGCACACTAGGTATAGAAGGCTTTCAAGTGATATAACACGCCTTCTCGTAGCCATGTTGGAGGTCCTCAGCAGTATGGAGCTTTTACAATGTCTCTCCATGACTTTTCTTAGACTTACTTATTGTCACCATAATTAATCAGCCATTATTTGAGCACAGCCAATTTTCAAATGGACCTCCAAGATGGCATCAGGCGTGGTTGCTAGGAGATTTGTGACGAAACTGCAAAGACTTTATAGTCTAGATAGATAAACAGACAGTCAGACAGACAGGTACCTGTTCCTGGAAACCATCCATGCTCTTCTGGGCTTTAGTCTGCAGGAGGCAGCGAGCGCTCTGGGGCCGTGGGTTGGTGTGGGTCGCCATGCCAACCTGGTTACTGTGGCCCATGCCCTGGTTGCCATGGTACTGAGGGTTAGTGGCAGGGAGGGAGGACTGATGGGAGGTGTGGGAGGCGTGGGAGGTGTGGGGGTTGTACTGGAGCTGGGTCCCGGAGGGGGAGATGGACATGGGCAGGCCGCTGCCGGGGTAAGGCTGGCTGGGGGCAGGTAGGGCCAGCGGCAGGGCTGGATGGAAAAAAACAACAACACACTGCTAGCATCCGAAACTCCCTCTGAAAGATACTTCAACGGGTTATTAACTCGTAGGATGCCAGTGTCAGATGCATGTAACGTGCACTTGCAATATCTGTGCTGCACTATAACCCCCCGTCTGTGATTGTGTTCACTCATACCTTGTGGCAGGGGGCCTTGGTACTGCCCCACGCCCCCAGAGGGAGAGATCGACAGGTTCATGCCCGGCTGGTATTGGCCCCCCTTATTCATCACTCCGCCGTCGTAGCCCTGCTGCACGACCACGCGGTGAGGGGGCGTGGCCGAGGAGGAGGAAGAGGAAGTGACGATCATGGTGTTGTGTGATTGGTGGGAGGGGTTGTGGGAGTGGCCACTCTGTGTAAAGATGACGGGAGAGTTATAGAAATGACATGTGCACAAATGGTAACACACGATATTAGTGCATGTTGCCAAACCCTTCCCAAGGGCTGAAGTCAAGTAGTCTGAATAAATACTGTCGGTTAGTAGAATGGAAATCTTAAAACGGAGAACTGAAATGGAAATGGAATAGGTTTTAAGATGAGATAACAAGAGCAGGGTCCAACCTTTTTCATGATGTTATCAGGTGGGACGTCCCTCCTGCCAAGAGAGTAGGGAGCCCACTGGGTGCTCACTGACCCCCCCTCCTGGTCATTATCTAGCATGACACCCTGCTGAGAGGGGGTCTGAGAGAGAGAGAGAGAGAGAGAGATCGACAGACAGAGGGAGAGAGACAGAGAAACCATTATATTAAAATATTGATTGTAGAACACACTGTATGTATCAACCTTTGACCTGATTACGTTTCAGACAGGTTATAATTACTCTTATGTGATAATATGACAATACTTTTCCCTCGTCAGTGTAACAAAGTAATGCTACGGTCTGCAGTGTTACCACCAGTCAACTTGAGCTGGGGGTTGATGCAGGAGAGGTCATATAAATATAATGTCTGCTGAAGGTGAATAAAAACCATTGCACCAACATGAACCTTACAGCCAAAACAGCGGCTATAGAGGGGCGAGGGAGATAGCCTACCGTTTGTTATGTGTGCTACATGAAAGATAGTAGAGAGAAAAAACACTTAATTCTGGTTATTTTGTGGTTAAAAGCTGTAATGGCAGTAATGGTGGCAACTTAACCAACCCCGCGGTAAACCTCGAGAAAGAACGCAGTTTGGCGGGCAAATGTGTAAACGTGGTCAGCTCGGTGAAGACATAATATGCTTTACTATGGTGCAGACATGATGCCACACACAGCTCCATGTGTCAGACAACATAGACCTAGACAGACAGGACACAGAGTTGGGCTGTCGGGCCGGTTCCATCTCGGTTGTTATGGTCACCTTGGAAGATTTCACAAGGGGATGATGGGCCGGTAAACTACCGGGTTCTTTACCTCACATTTCCTCACGCTAATAGCAACTTATTCTCATGATATCGCTGCATTTCAGTTTATTCCTATGAAACGTGTCTCATTGCTGGGTTTATCATTACCAGAATTTGTCAGGTTGTATTTACACTTGAGTTTAAATGGAGCTTTGAGTCTCATCCCGACAAAACATTGGGATTTTAATGCCAGATAAAAATGAGGCTTATAACTTTTGGTTCATGGATAGCCACAGCTTCATAATAATCTAACCTATAACAGTAATAATAGTGATGGTTTGGTTTTGGTTTATTATTGTGGTTAAGTGAGGAGGAAGTGGCAGACATTGGCTATCATGGGGCTCATACTTAAGGTGAAAGGTTAAAGGTGATGGTAGGCCTGGTGGTGATCACCTATCTGTACAGTCATAACATTAGCACCAGGGGTTCAGTGTTAACAGTGTGATACTCACAGCAATAGCAGACGGAGGTGGAGGTAGTGGCAGCCATTGGCCAGCAGGGGGCTCATGCTTAGTGTTATTGTAAAGGTTAAAGTTCAAAGTGCTGCTGCGCCCCTGGCCGTGACCCCCGCCCTGACAGAGCATGCCCAGCGTGAGCGTGTTGTGCTTTAGGACACCACTCTGATTGGAGGAGACAACATCACATGACATGGGTGAATGTGGGGGGGGACGGAGCCTGCACAGCGGGCTGCAGCACGGCGACAACACACTGTGAGCTCCACAAACAAACAAACAAACAAACAAACAAACAACAATAACACCAATAACAGCAACGACAACAATAGTGCAAAGTTGCTGAAAGCACAGAGAAATGTTAGCTGGTGATCGATCAATACAGACAGAGAACATTGTGTCATACAGGCAACAACTGGTGGTTTAATTCATTCCTACATTAGTTGACATATCAGTATACTAGTCTTTATATTTGTTACGTAGTGACATATCTGATTACTTAAACAAACAATAAGCCAAATCCCTTAGAACATTATTATTACCATTATTATTGGAATTGTTAAACTACAAAATGATGGTGAACTAGAAGGACCACATGATGTCTAAAGGGATCTTAGAAGGGAAAATCCACCATAAAACAGAATTTCCATGTTATTCCTGTGATCATGGACAACTTGATCAACATTTGTGAACATGAACAGCAACCTCCTATGGCTAGAAACACTCAAACCATGGGCGTGCTCACACGGTTCTGCCTTGATTCAAGCTGCCCCTGCTTGTTAGATAGATAGATAGATAGATAGATAGATAGATAGATAGATAGATAGATAGATAGATAGATAGATAGATAGATAGATAGATAGATAGATAGATAGATAGATAGATAGATAGATAGATGTCCCCGAGGGGTTATTAGTTTATTTAACTTATTGGGGAGTGACCGTAAGGTAGATGGAAAATGGCTACTTTGGAACAGATAATGTGCCTTGCTTTTTTTAGGCAGAGCTGAGCGATTTCTGAAGTTGAGACAATACTTGGACCACCAACCAATCACAATGAAGAGTGGGCAGGATTTCACACTATGTAGGCACTATGTTGGTTACTCTGCATCTATCTCCCAAAGCCAGCACAGGCGGTCTATGACCATGGTTAAAGCAAATACACAACAACCCAAACCAGTGGTATTGCCCATTTATGTAACCTACATTTATTTTACAGTGTCAACAGCACGTCTTCACCAGCTGAACAGAGCATCTCACACACACTGGGAATTGCATAAATCACTTTGTCATGTTATTAGTACAACATTCGGTTGAGGCAGCACTTTTTCAACCAAAAAAGTAGAACTGTGTGAACACAACCGAAGTCTCTAATCTGGGAGCTGCGCTGACAAGTGAATGAACATGTCCAACCAAGAATTAATTTATAGCAGTGCTTACAGTTTTGAACAAGAAAATGTGCCCATATTGCTTGAAAATGTTCCTGGGCACCATCAGAGTGTCCACAAAGTTGATCTCTCATCGATTGCCAATGGAGCAGCTCCAGAAAGTGTCTTTTAATAACATCACAGACAAGACTCTTGGCTCTCTTGTTTCTAACTGTGGAGAGTTGCAAATGTTCACAAAATGGGACCAACCCGTCCCAAGATCGTATGAATAACACGGCTGAATTCTGAATGAGTGAATAATGTGAGTTGTGTCACAGGGTGCGTTTTAACTTTAAGCACTTGGTTGATAGGATAAACAACTTAAAGACACCCCTGCTCCCTGTGTCAGTGTAAATAGATACATTAGCATTGTAGTACGCTGCAAAATAGTTTATCTTAACAAGTGATTTCATCTTGTATCTGTTTTCTTTTAAAAACAAGTGAAAAAAGAAGTGGAAAAAAGTCACTGTCAACGCCAAGTTCAAATGTATCAGTGGAATTCAGCTTGTTTCAAGAATTGTCTCAGGAATAAGTGCAGTATCTTAAAACAAAGCAGATCATCTTATCTTGCAACAAGCTAAACTGAAGTGAAAGAAGTGGAATTACTTCACCCTCTGGGCGGATTTTTCACTTGTTTCAAGTAAGAGATGAAGACTCAACACAAGATCAAATTCTTGTCAAAATGTGGATGTTTTTGCATCGTGTTTGAGGACACGTGATTTCCTCAACACATATCTACAGTAGTGAGTGTGCAGTAGTTCAGGCTGACAGGGGGACATGGTGGGGTGGACACACGTGCAGCCCGACACACATCTGGTCAACCTTACAACGACAACAGACTCACACAGATGCAGACAGGGAGGGCTTCATAATGCTGTGTGTGTGTGTGTGTGTGTGACTGTATTTCCCTCTTCAGTGTGTCTGCGGTATATCAACGTACCCTGTCCAGTCGTTTGGCCTCTATGTGCCTGAGCAGCTGTTGCCTCCAATCTGCAGGCATCTTGGAGGTGATGTCTTCGGGTTTCTGCGATACGCCGGGTCTTATTTTGATAGTGTCATCGGACGGTTTCTCAGGGCAGGTTGCCAGGGTGTAGTCGGGGGGCATCTTCTCCAGCAGGGCAGCCATGGTGGGACGAGCTGACACTGGACGGGCCTGAGGACAAAAATATTTCATAAGGACCAGCAAGGAAATAAGAGTTGGACTTAAAGGGCACGCTGTTGCTTTACCATACAGTATGTAGTAAATTAGATAGATAGATAGATAGATAGATAGATAGATAGATAGATAGATAGATAGATGTCTACCTGAGATGCGCCATAGGTCTCAGTACTATAGCTCCTGGCAGACAGGGGGCGGCGCTGAGTCAGGCTCTTAGTCGGGTAACCAATCATGGGCTTCTTCTGCTCCTGGTAGGTGGGGTAGTCGTCGTCGTAGCGACCGTTCCTCTTGTTGTGCATCAGCTGGCTCTGGCTGTCGGCCATGTTGGAGAGGGCAGAGGAGTGCTCCATGAGGGTGGAGTAGGCAAGAGACCGACTATAGAGAGGAGGGTCAGCCTAGGAGGAGAGGAGAGTGAAGGAGAGGAAGCAGGACGGGAGAAAGTCATGAGACCACAAAGTAGAAAGAAAAAAAAATCCACCCTAAAACAGAATTTATATAATGTTATTCCTTTGAACAAGTACACAAAGTGAATTTACAGCAATATGGGAAAACTTTCTGGTATTCACATAACTGTCATCATTACAGAAATGAAATGAAGCTCACTTGCATGTACAGTAAAAACTTCAACATTATAAGTCAGTCTCTAATTAACTGTCAGTGAAGGATCTCCAGGTTTAAAATAAAATATTTCAACTTTTTTTTTTCGTACAAATGTTGCTGTGTTATTATTGTTTGACAAATGCATATCCAATGCTCAGTTTCTTTCTTTATTTTTTCTATATTTTGCCATATTGAGGAAATGATGAATGAAATTCAATGATGATGATGAAATGAATGATGAACATCTGTGAGTGAGTTATGTTGAGTGAACGTTCGTTTTACACTGGATTTTCACAGAAAGCTGTACACACAGGTAAGCATAACTCGCACACACACAAACACACACAGAGTCCCTACCTGTCTGTACTGAGTATCCTGCAGCGCCTCCTGCTGGGCTTCATGAACTCTGCGGAATAACGCCAGCTCTGTAGAGCTCACCAGTGAATCCGCTCTCCTCAAAAACCCTGGCCTGGAACGCTGCGACGGGATTGGCTGCTGCGGCTGGCTGGGCGGGCCCTCCTGGTTGATAGGCGGTTGTGGGAAAGAAAACATCTCCAGCGGCGGGTACGCGCGGTAACGAGGGCTCACCAGGTCTTTGGGTAAAGTCTTCCCCGGTTGGTTCACATACTCCAAGGCCTTCACTGATTGGTTGACATACTCCGGTGTGTTGGGGAAAGGGGGAGGGGCCCGGCGGTCCATGGTCACCTGATTGGTTAGCATGGTTATCAATTATTACAAGGCCATGAAAGCTTTCACATAGTGATTTAAAACATAATACAAATAAATAAAAACAGTCCTGAGAATTTGGTATTGCAGCTTATTGAGTAATTTAATTGCATTGGGATAAAAGATCCTTTGTAGATCTTTTCGTTTGCCAGGGGAACTCTGTAGCGTAAGTTGTAAGTTATCCTTCAGTCACTTACCAAGATGTACACACTTCCTGTCTTGCTCTCTATCCCTCCCTTCCTCCCTCTGCCCTCTATCTCCCCATCCATCCCTCTCTCCTTCCTCCTACCCCTACATAGAGAAAGATGAGAGCTGTTAACCTGGGGGTTGTAGTTCTGGTCAAAGTGGTAAGCCTTATGTGGGATAGCAGGTTTATGGTTCTGTCCCAGCTGGTTGTGGTTGCTGGCTGCGTTTCCTGCGAAGCCCATGTCGTCGTCTAACATGGGGGCGGACTGGGACCGGGCCATATTGGTCTGCTCCATAGAACCAGGCAGCTCTGGACGGTCCAAACTGGTCTGCTGCTCAATGGATGAACTGTAGCTGTCCATGGGAATACTGAAGGAAATACAATTGAAAACAATGAACTGGACAACTGGAAGAAAGAAGAACAACAACATGAACCAGAGCTGGAGACTTGAGACTTGGACTCGAGTCAGAATTCAGAAAATCAGGACTGCTTAAGACTCAACTTGACTTGAGACTTGACCTGGCAGAAGAAGAAGAAGAAGAAGAAGAAGAGGAAGAAGAGGAAGAAGAAGAAGAGGAAGAAGAAGAAGAAGAAGAAGAAGAAGAAGAAGAAGAAGAAGAAGAAGAAACCAACCTGTAGACCTTATAGGAGCCCATGTCAATCTCGTCGATGCTCTGTGACTTCTTAAACTTGGACCTCATCTCCTTCATCATGGGGGACAGGCGGTCCGAGCTCTTACTCATCACCACGGTTACCTTGTTGCCCCCGCTGACACCCAGCTGTTCTTTCCTGTTCTGCTCCCCCTGATTGTCATGGTAACTCCAGTTGCCAGGCAAAGGCCCTGCCCCTTGTTCTAGCCTAGGAACACAAAAAAAAGGATGGGCCACGGATGGGTCATAATACTAGGAGCAGAAAACAAGGATTGGTCAGACAGTGTCAGACAGAGACACCCCTTCTGCATAAACACACAATGAATGTCGGGCCACCTGAGACTGAAGGTTGGGGGGTGTCATATTTTGTATCCCTAGCTACATTCAGTTACCTTTGTTCCAGATCCTTGCGGTCGGGGTTGGGGCTAGAGGAGGGCGTCAGGTCCAGCTTGGAGGGAAAGGCGGTTCTGTCCTCAAATGGACTGGGGGTCCGGGTCCAGTTCTGCCAGGGGTTCTGGGAAGGGCCGGGTGCGGGGCCTGGCGGGTCGTTGTCAGGGGTGGAGCGTTGGTTGCCGTGGAAGGGGAGTGTCTGAGTGTCCAGCTCCAGAGGGACCCCTACGATACGCTCCTGCCTGAGGAGGGGCCGGCGCCCGTGTGTTGACTGGCTGCGGGGTTTGGAGCCCAACGGGGGGTTTCCCTGGCTCGAAGCAGGGGCCGGAGGGTCCAGAGGAGATTCCTCGGCGTCGAAACCCGTGTTGTCATAGTGAGGCGCCTCGGACCAATCAAACGGCTCGCTGAGCGGGCGCCGGTCCCCGCGCTGCTGCAGGGTTCCTGACGGAGGGGTTTCCCTCTGAGACAGCAGGGGCTTGGAGTCGATGGGCTTGGGGAACGACTGGGCCAGTCTACATAGATAAGAAATAGTAAACAATATATTGTAGAAGATAGTAAATTGAATTGGAATTATATTAAACTACACTACATAATTATTAATATTCATTCAGAGCCAAAGGGAATAGCTCTCTCTCTTTCCCTCTTTGTCTCAGACTCTGAGTGATCAATTTGGCACACACTCGCTTTTTTAAAAATAACTGCCTCTGACAGCAGTCTTGGACGGGAGGTTTAAAGCCCTCCCACCTCCCTCTTTGCAGCTTGCAGTTTGCAAATACCGTGTGCTTCACAAGTACACAGACAAAGCGGCAAGTACACAGATTGTAAAGTGTAGAATCTCTCAATCACCCCAGGGCACTCCAAATAACAACTTTAATGTCAAAAAATACCAAACGACGCTTTCAACCTGCAGGGGCTTCTGGGAGCTTTGTAGGGCACATGAACAGTGGGCAGAGAGAAATGAGAAATTAAATGTTTCAACAAAAGCTTATATAAACATCATTTTAAAGTGTGGAAGCTTGATTCAAATGACTTCCAATGTGATTTTTAAACATTTCAACATATGTGAAAATCTGTAAGTCGTCTGTAGCTGCTCTATGCATCATTTTGTTAAATCGGGACCTAAGTATCTTTCTAAAAATCTGTTCAAAACAGTTTCCAAAGCTGTTTCATATACATTTTTACAGTGCCATAATATCATATTGTGAAAATGTGGTACTTGCTTGGGTTTATGTTGAACCTCGTGCAACGTTGCTGGGAAGTAAATGGATCAACTTAATTCTGAATGCAATGAGGGTAACAGCATCAGTAGAGGAACCAAGACTCATTACATCTGCTTCTCTTTATGTATCTGGTTAAAAAAAAACACTCCTGAGAGTAATACTACTGAAGACTTGGCTGAACAGCTTTGAAGTAGGAGAGAGAGAGAACGTGAGTGAGAGAGAGAGAGAGAGAGAGAGAGAGAGAGAGAGAGAGAGAGAGAGAGAGAGAGAGAGAGAGAGAGATTCCTGCAGAGAACTCTGCAGCATTCTAATGAGTCTCTCTGACCTTGACTGGGCGAGCAGACAGATGAGAAAGACACAGAAAGATGGAGGAATGGACGGAGGAGAGGAGGGAGGGAGCAGAGGAGAGAGGGAAGCGGGGTATGGATGGATTAGGGAGGATGGAGAGACGAGATGGAAGGAGGGATGGAATCAAGTGGGATAGAGGAAGAGATGATGGATGGTAAGAGGGAAGGATAGAGCGAAGGACCGATGAAATTGAACATGAAACAGGCAAGTGTGTGTGTGTGTGTGTGTGTGTGTGCGTGCGTGTACCTGTTGGTCCAGTGTGTCTGCGGGGCCTGGTCCTTGCTGGGGGCCGGGAGGGCGGGTGTGTGTGGGTGCGCGTGAGCGTGAGAGTGCGCGTGCGCGTGCGCGTGCGCGTGTGTGTTGGCGGGCGGGTTGGAGGAGCCGGACGAGCCTTGAGAGGGAGAGTAGTCAGAGTAGGTAGCCGAGGAGCCGCTGTGGTTCAGACAGTGGAGCTTATCCACCTCCTCATCGGTCGACTCTGGACAGGGACAGAGACACACAGGGAGTTCAGGTCAGTCAAAACGCTCCTATCTTGCTCTGATTGCTCCTGTCATGTTTGAATAAATCCAGTACCCCGAGGCAGCAAAGCAGCCCCAAAGCATTATGGGACCTCCACCGTATTTGGCTGTAGGTAGGGTGTTCTTTTCTTTAGAAGCTTTGTTTCGTCTTCTGTGAACAAAGAGCTGATCTGCTTTGACAAAGAGCTCTAATTTGGTTTCTTCAGTCCACGGAACATTTTCCCAGAAGGATTTAGGTTTGTCCAGGTGGGTCTCGGCAAAGATCAGTTGGGCCTTCTTGTGTTTCTCTTCCAGCAATAAATCAAAAACAATAAATCCCTTCTTGGTTCAGTCTCCGGCGTATGGTATGGGCTGAAACCATTACCCCAGACCTCTCCAGGTCAGCGTTGAGATCTTTGGATGTCATGCGAGGTTTTTTTTTTTTTTGAATGGCTCTCACCAACCATCGACTACATCTGACATCAATTTTCCTCTTACCATCACGTCCTGGGAGATTCTTAACAATTCAGTTTGGTGATAATAGTTTCTTCAGACTCTTCACTTCACTTCTTCTCTTCACCATTTTCACAGACGCCCAGGGAAGCAGAACAGCCTGTTTTATCACTTTAAAATGGATAAGTGGTTCATTTATACCATGTGGGCACCTGCAATCTGTCACAGGGGAATTGTTGAGTGCCAATAACCATGGTCATAACCAATTCTCAATTGTGAAGCCATAAAAGATTTTTAAATTTTTTATTCTTATTGTTTGATCGTGTGCTGTTGTACATCGATAGGTGAATGTGTGAAAACCAACAGTTGATATAATTTCACACAGGAACACACAAGAACTATATACACCAATCTTTTTGACCCCTAGTCGGCTGAGGACACTGACATATGGCCTGCACTGGCCCTGGCTGACCATGGATATTGAACTATCTGATTGAACTATTAACACAGAACTATGTGGCCTGCACTATATTTTCCTGGTATTTTGAGGCTTCTTCCATTGTCTCCTTTAGAATTTGCCTTCATAGAGGCCATAGGCTGGTGGTGCCGGCCAGGTTAGGCTACCTAAATCAGATTATGTAGGCTCACTATGTCCTCCACTCTGTTCAATCCTTTCAATCCTCTTCAGTCCTTGTTACTCTGTTTTTATGTGCTTTTGTCCTGATCGTATTCTGTAACATCTCATTTGTCATAACTGATTGATTTTCAGCTGACATAGGCCTGAAAGTCACCTGGGGGCTTTCTTGTAAAGCTGCCACAGCTGTCTGTTTCAGCATTATGCATCCTGTTGTCTACATCCTGCATCAGCTATGTGTCATAAATCCACCTGTCAGCCTGACTTAGTTAGGCCTGTAAAGGCCTTTGAGGCTTGTTCGTGATAAAGACCTATATAAATAAACTTGACTTGACATTGTACATTATCTGCATAAAATGCAAGGGTGTCAAACATCTTGGCCAGAATTGTATATTTAGCCATTATTTGCACACAGCCAATTCTCCAATGGGCCTCCAGAGATGTGTGACTCAACTCTAAAGCCTCTATAGAAGCTTATTCTACTGCTGCATTCACTGGAATTCAGGTTTTTATAAGAGAATCAGATATATATAAAATGTTTAGAAGGCATGGTCCAACATGAAGGACCTAGTCAGTCACTGGCCCAATCAGGCTTCTAAAGTGTGAGCATTTTGCTGTTGCTCCAATGTATTATGTGCAAAGGTTAAATGTAAAATGAAAAGCATCTTTGAAAGTGATCCCAGTTTTTCTAGCAGCGAAACTGCTGAAAAACCCACTTCATGTACTTTTCGAGCTCAAACATACTTAAATATGACAAGATGTGACCTTAAATAGATGAAGTTGAAGTCAAAACCCTTGTTATTCAATTGTCTATTGATACAATTTATATTTTCAGACAGTGGGAGCTGTGTGTCGGTTGATATAGCACAGGACAGGCAGTAATTGCATTCTACAACATCATGAGTCCAACACGGCATGCATTTATCTCCATTTTACTAATGTGCTCAACTCCGGTTCTGTTTCCCTAATACATCGCAGAAAATGATCTGAACCATGGTCTCATATGTCTGGCATATGCCATACAGACATGTATATAACATGATTTAGGTATAACATGATTTTTGCCTGGCAGTTTTTACGAGTGGACATTGTAACCACGGTAATGTCCAGATTTTTCCAGGGAGTTTGGACGTCACTGAAGCCTGTCTGTTACACGTTGCCAGAGCTGGAACAATCTCGCTACTTTTTAAGTCTGGGCATCACGCTAACTGTGCCCTTATGCGTTTCAACCCATATTCCAGGCCTCCTCCAACTATATGCTCAGAAAATACTCAATCCACTCTACTGTCCCATAGCATGGCCTGGATATGAGACGTGGATTTATTTTTATTTAACCTTCATTTAACCAGGTTTGGCCCACTGAGATTACGAATTACGTTATCAAGGGAGACCTGGATAGAAAACAGCAAAAAAAGTTGCAGACAAACAACAGCATAAAACAATGTACAAAACAACCAAGTCACATCATGGAGGATGAATTACATTTTCCAGTGTAAGTGCTCCAAAGGGCATAGACCAATATCAAACCAGCAGGCTCATAGGCAAACCCATTTCAATCTTGACTAAACAAAGGAAAGAGTGAGTCTGCCACAAGATACCTTCATTAAGAGTTTCAACTCACCAAGAGAGACCAGCTCTTTCAGCTTTTAATCATTTTACAGTGAGATCCCTGAGGAAGGAGCAACGTACATGAACATACTTCCCCCTAATTCCCCTCTGAAGGGAGTTCTGAATTAGGTACAGTTGGTCACCGGATGGAGACGCTGAAACCTCTTGTTGAGTCGGTATAATGAAAGCGCTTAATCGATTACTGATTGATTTTTGATTGGACAGTAGAATTTGCTTTGGGGTTCAGTCGTCGGGCCCTCTGGCCTTGAGTTCGTCTGACATTAAAAGAAATGAAGAACTGGGACAGTCTACCAGATGGTGGAGGTTTAAGAGGTTTATAGTATTCCCTCTCTCTTTCTGTGGTGTGCTGAAATTAATTTGCTCGCCACCATGACTAATTAATGGACACTATTATTAACAGGCCTCAAGCACTTTATAGACCACATTAACTCACTGTGTGTGTATCACAACACCCTATCCTTGCCCGTGTGCATGTTTTTGCCTCTGTATGGCTGTGTGTGTGTGTGTGTGTGTGTGTGTGTGTGTGTGTGTGTGTGTGTGTGTGTGTAGTCTACCTTTCTTGTCCTTGCCCAGCAGCACCACCTTGGGTTTGTACATGGGTGGCTCTACCAGGGTGGGCCGCATGTCTGAGATACGGATGTCGTTGGGGGAACCGCCCATGGAGTCCTGAGGAGAGACAAACACGCACATTCACACGTCAGCCTGACACTTGTAATACGTTCAAGCTCGTATGTCTTCACCCAGCATGTCTCTGTGATACATGGGCACAGGAATACTCGACTCTTTACTTCTAATGTTGATGACCTGAGAATGAAGGTTTTTCTACTGCTGCTCTCATAACAGCGCCAGCTAAATGGAGTTAAAGTCACCCTTCACAGGTCCAGTCCATGGAGTTATGGACTGGACCTGTGAAGGGTGACTTTAATATACTACTGTATATAAGAGTGCATATCATACATTGAAATGTAATGTATATTCTCCTAAATCATTGTACTGGTACCTGTCAATATCCCTAAGAGAAGTGATGTATGAGCTGAGGGAAGGTGAATCTGATTGTACAAGGTGAATGAGATTGGTTAGCTGCCTCGCCACGAGCTAAAAACACAACATCAAATCTATCTGGCAACTTAATTGTGTGTGTGTGTGTGTGTGTGTGTGTGTGCGCGCGTCACTAACCTCAGAGCTCTCTGTCAAATCCTCCTTGTCCTTCCTCTTGGGAATGTCAATCCCAGAATTGTGGATCGATCCCTGATCCATTAGCTGGGTCTGAGAGAAGTCCTGCATCTCTCTGTCCGTCACCTGGCACACACACACACACACACACACACACAAATATGAATCATTTGTTTGTATGTTTCTGTGCCTGTGTTCGTGTGTGTGTGTGTGTGTGTGTGTGTGTGTGTGTGTGTGTGTGTGTGTGTGTGTGCGTGTGTGTGTATCCTACCTCTTTAGGAGGCAGGGGCCACGGTGGTTCGTACGGTTCCTTGCTGAGGTGTGTGTGTTCCATGTTGGTTCCTGCCGAGGTGGCAGTGCCTGTGCTAAGCTGGTGCTGGTGCCCGTGGCCTGTGTGCACGCTCTTACCCACAAGGCTTTGCACCGACTTGACCATGTTCTTCAGGTCTTCGGGATAGGGTGTTGGGTAGCGCTTCAGGTTAATCTCCACCTACATGCAAAGGTGCAGAGGCATGCACACACACAGTGAGAAAGCTTTTAGTAGGGATGTTACAATCAAAAGTTACATCATCATTTTGTGTTGTTCATACATTAAATGTCTTTCTCCACTTGTATCAGTGTGTGTGTGTGTGTGTGTGTGTGTGTGTGTGTGTGTGTGTGTGTCAGTGCCTGGACAGTGCCTCCACCACACAGTGATTATCAGTAGTCTACATGGCAGTGATTAGTGTTCGTGTCGACACTACAGTTCGATAAAACAATACAGTTCAACGTGAGTCGGTTTCTCTCTGCGCTTGTTATTTGTTAACTCTGACACTTTGACCATTAGCAAATCTCCAGTGATGAAATTTGTCCACAAAATGTGTTCAGAAATATGCTTGTGATGCATTGACTGTTCAATATAGTTTTAGACACTCCAATAAACCAGGACAGAGAAAGAGAAAGAGAAATGGAGAGAGAGAGAGAGAGAGAGAGAGAGAGAGAGAGAGAGAGCTGACCTTGACCTTCCCAGAGTTGTCCTCCTCTTCTTTCTTGTCCTCAAAGTCGAAGGCCACAGTCATCCTCTGCTGTCTCTGCTCCTCCCACAGGGTAGGATTAAAACTATCACTGTCTGACTGGTAATCTGTAGAGACACACACACACACACACACACGCAGGGTTACAACTATCATTATGGGACTGATAACTGTCACACATAGAGATAACTCCACTCCGATATAAACATACACACTGTTACACATTCATACAAACATTCACTGAAACATGTAATAATTGCATATAATGTAACAAATGCCAATAATGTAATAATACTAAATGTAGCCTATAATGTAATAAGAGGTAATGTCATAAAACCTTGAAACATAATTTAAAAAAAAAAATTATTATTACATTGCTATATCGGCAGCCATTGTTTGGCTGAATAATGGAATAAATCACACAGTAATGTAATAATGCTGAAATGTCTTTTGTACATCAGGTAGGAAGTGACACTAACAGAAATATGTGGACTAAATGTTGTTATACTGTTATACACACACACACACACACACACACACACACACACACACACACACACACACACACACACACGGGCTGTACCCTCATCATGTCGTGGTTGCTGGGGGAACATGTAGTTGGTCAAAACCCTCTGTTTGGTTTCTGGGTGGGCTTCTGTCTGCAGCGGGATCAGAGCCTTGGACTACACACGCACATACACACACACACACACACACACACACACACACACGCATTTGTATTAGTATACTTGACTATATTCTCTAATCCCTAACCGTAACACTCACTACTACTTGTTTGAATTGGACCATTACCCTAACTGAAATCTCATTCTAATCTTAACCCTAAACTAGTTCCAGTGAGGACCTGCAAAATGTCCACACTTTGGAGGATTTTCCTCCAACTTTGAGGACACTTGGTCCTCACAAGAATAGAAATGGATGTAAATGTACAGATATACAATGACTTGGCATCGGGCTACACATTCAACATTGAGGGAGCGATGACTGTACGTGCTGCACTCCACTCCAGACCAGGAAGCCTGTCTGCACACACACCACAGATGTTGATGTGGCTCGATGGACTGAGATGCTCGTGATGATAGCCGTGTGTCTTCCTGCTGCTAGTTAGCAGCTACAGGCAGGCAGAGTGTGTAGGAGGGGAGGGATACCTGATTGTCAGAGAGCCACAGAGCTGCTAGGTCCTTCAGCTTGGTAAAGGTAAACGGTAGATTCTTTAACCTGAGAGACAGAGATGGGGAGGGGGGGGGGGGGGGGGGGGGGGGGGGGTAAGAAAGGGAGATGCTTCTTCCACCCACACACTGAACAGCCTGCAGAGCATGTAACTATGGCAACACACTCACCCATTCCCATGGTAACAGCATGGCGTGAGAACAGCGTTACGGTCTTTAACAGAGTGCTGTTTGTGTGTGTGTGTGTGTGTGTGTGTGTGTGTGTGCATGTGTGTGTGCATGTATGTGTGTGTGTGTGTGTATACCTGTTGTCACTAAGGTTAAGGACCCGTAGTTTGGTCATCTGTCCGATCTCATCAGGCAGGAACTCCAGTTTGTTGGAACGCAGTGACATCACCGTCACATTCCTACAGTTACCGATCTGAAATACACACACACACACACACACACACACACACACACACACACACACACACACACACACATTTGAATGCTTTATTTGAATCCACCAATTACATTACATGGCAAAGGATACAAATAATATGAAGGTTTAACCACAGTTTAAGGACATTAAAAGCATCCTGCCCTTTGGCACTATGGAAACAAAACCATCTTCTTCTCCACACAGCTAGGCTACCTGTGACCGCCGAGATCCAACAGATCTTTACCATCTGCCTGGCCAGCGATCAATAGCTTACATTTATACTCCAGATTGTTTATCTGTCCAACTAACGGCTGATATTTTAGCAGTTTATCAGAAAAGGCTTGGTCCATTTAAAGGTCAAATGAACAGCCTGCTTCTAGGATCAGGACCTCGCCTCGACCAGCGTCTACAAAAACATCAGTGGGGTGTTGGCCATGTTGGAAGAGGATCACGGTTAAAACATTGTCACAGTAGAACCTCTCTGATAGCAGCAGCCACCAGGTCATGTAGAGCAGTGGACAGTGTTACAACCAGTCATTATATGTGCAACTTACTCTAGTTGTTTCAGAGGGCAACATACAGTGTGGGTAATACCATACCATAGGGCTAGATTGTCCATAGTTGGCAGCACCTGTAGCCTGGCCTTAACAATGAAGCAGAGAATGCCCTCACCTATGGCAGCATGTTACAGAATGAACAGCACAGTTGAGTCCCCCTGCATCCTCAACCCAGTCCAGTGAAGTCTTGCCTCCTTGACGTTTGGTGGTGTAGTGTGTGTTGTTGTGTGACCACTGCATCAGAGACTTCAGATTGAGAGGTAGACCTTGTCCATTTTAGCTTTACTCCTGCCTCCTGCACAGGTCTTTCTTCCTGAAGCCCTTAAGAAATAATCCTGGTTGTTATTGGCTAGCGGGACCTTCTTCTGGATGAGACCTGGATGCAGGGTTAGGGGATCTGACGAGGGGTGGGGCACACTCACACACTTACGCTATTTCAGTCACTGGGTGATGGCTATGATAAAATTCACAGCACTCCAAGGGCAGTTTGTTATTATACCCACTCTCATTGATAAGAGCTCTGTAAGTTGTTTCCCACAGATGACTTGGAGATAGGAGCTTTGGTACACATCTGATATAATGTCCACAAATGGTTGAGGCAAATATATATCCTCTAAAGCACAAAGCATCGCCTTGTGTGATAATGTACCAAAGGCATCTGGAACACTGTAGAACGTGGATGATTCATGCTTGAAATCATCAACTGCAGTTTTTAGGCAGAATGCTCAGAATTTCCCCATGAGGGATTATAATGTTTATCACATCAAATCATTCACACCTTGTCTGTCAGTGTATGCTTTTAGTTTTAAAGAGAGAATGCTTGTATCTACCATGGTGGAATGTGAGCAGGAATTTCATGAAGACTTTATAGCCTTCATAGCATCTCATTAATCAAACAAACTGAAACTGTGTGTCAGATTCAGAGTGGACCAGAGCTGACTGATCTTTAGTGTCTCAGATGTGACACCACCAGAGAAGAAGACAAAACACTCTCTACTTCATCAACAGTGAAATTACAGGTGTCTGGGAGATTCAGTGTTTCAACATTGTCACACCGAGGGGGCGTGGTCAGTGGCGTAGTTGAGGGGACATGACATTTAGCAGTATAGTTATTCTGGACAATGATAATGTCACTGACACTAGGTGGGGAGTCAGGAAGACAACGGTTGTTGAGGATAATATCGATCACCTTTGATTTCCAATGTTGCCAGAGATAAGCAAGTTTGTCTGTGCCTATTCAATCCAGCACAGAGCGTTTTCTGGACACGTATTTCAATAGTGGAAATCAAAAAGGCCTACTATCCTTGTGTGGTGCGCAAAAATAATCCGTTCTTGAAGAAAGAT
This sequence comes from Hoplostethus mediterraneus, assembly GCA_034670385.1. Classification (NCBI taxonomy): domain Eukaryota; kingdom Metazoa; phylum Chordata; class Actinopteri; order Trachichthyiformes; family Trachichthyidae; genus Hoplostethus; species Hoplostethus mediterraneus. Next base: position 1,598,810 of record JAXDDW010000076.1, on the reverse strand, counting down.
CTGAGCAGAATCATAGCCGCCCTGCTCCACTTCTCTGGGTCTCCGGAGGATACAAAGTTGGTTTTGTGCTGAAGCAGTTTGGTGTCAAGTCTTCTCCTACAGGCTCTCTCTTGGGCCTGGAACTGAATCCGCTCGCGATCAGACAGTGGCGGCTCGTAACCAGTGAAGTCCGAGGAGATATCACCTCTGTCCGACAGGTGAGTAAGTGGGTCATGGATATCGAGGTGCCGTTTGTGAGCTTGTTTAAAAACCAATCGTAGAGTGGTAACCAGGTAACCAGGCACATCTACTAGAAGTGTCCAAAACATCATGAACCTCACGCAGCACTCACGTCTCCCCTCACCTAAATCACTTTACAGTACTATGAGTGGATACGAGAATTTAGTACCGAGGCCCCAGTGGGAAGTATGCAAGCATATGTGCAAGTGTGTGTGTGTGTGTGTGTGTCTCCCCACCTCCCGGGGTAGCTCTGTGAGGAAGTTCTCATCGGCAGCGAAGGTCCTCAGGCTGTGCAGGTAGCCGATGGTGGGAGGCAACGACTCCAACTCATTACAACTACAGTCCAATTCCTCCAATAGAGACAGACTGGAAGAGAGAGAGAGAAGGGAGGGGGAGAGAGAGAGAGAGAGCATGATAGAGAAAGAAAATAAATTATTCTTCAAGCCGCAAAATCTCTAACCTTAAAATGTGTCTTAACTTATGGGTAATAGTACATGATGAAAAGGAGGAAGGAGGTCTCTGCATTAACAACTGGGAGGAGTTGGGGTGAATGTTAAGAGACCGATAAGACAGCTATGTCATCACATTATGTCAATTCAATTATTTTTTAGAAACGTCAAGGAAGCAGAATCAGAGAGAAAGTGCATCACACATGTGAATCAAACGTATTATCTTGAGGTGAACTTGGTAACCTCTGTACTCTGGAGTGCTCCATGTTAGCCCACTGAGCTGAGCTGGTTCTTTGAGGGGACAAGTCATGGTAAAGTATAACACCTTACCCTGTACCCCATGGCACGTAGTCTAGCAATCTGAAAACACTCTGCAAATCCTTTATTTTTACATCAATGATGATCACATCTAAAACTCTGTTATTTGTGTTAGCCTGTCATGATGTAAGCTCTTATTTAGCTCACAAGAGACTGTAAAATGTTAAAAATTGCGAACATAGTAATGCTAACTGGCATAACGATAGACTGGTAGCATCAATACACAGTTAGTTGTAACCTGCCGGTACCTGAAAATGGATCTGGCACATAGATTGCACTATGTCATAGTTTCCATGATCTATCTATCTATAATTTAGTACCTTATTCTACTGTTATCCAGATTAATTGTGTCTCATGCCAATCCCCCTCCCTGCTGAAGGCAACCCTGAACATCTATACTGTTGCAATAACGGTATCAGAACGACAGACTGAGGATCAGCTCCTGTAAAGACTTGCATTACAATCTCCACGATGCCTGACATTTTTCAACTTTGATCTCAACTCTTGTTTGTGTCGATGAGAGAGCTCAAGATTCATAGTTACATCCGAGGCAGGCCCTCTACAGAGTGCCTTGACCCCCCCTCCCTCTTGACTCCCATCATTAGCCTAGCAGCACGCTAACAGAAGGCTAATGCTAATGAGACAACAGTTCTACATTAATGTACTGTCACGGTTAACATTACATTAGTCTGCTGTTATTATTCCCAAAGGACTGGACCATCTGGGCCACCATACGGCCGGGCACAAGAGGAGAGGGGAGAGCAGAGGAGCAGTGTTTCTTGCTCTATGTTCAGAAGCTTTGCCCCACTTTACTGGCATGAGTTGGATTGCTTGACTTGAAAAATAAGCAAGTGAAGTTGGCGGGATGATATGAAAGCTGGTTTGACACACTAGAAAGCAGTAAAGGCTACAGCCACAAAGATTACAATTAGTTTTTTGATTGACATCTTTCTTCACTTCTTTATTTAGAGGTGAGGACTGATGGAAGGATTTGTCTCAGTTCGTGCTGCCTACAGCAAACTTACGTCCTCCCTCCATTGACTTGGCGTGCATTCAAGCCGCCGCTACTGTTTTTTTTTTTTGCGTTCTGTCTGTGAAAGCAGGGTTAGAGGTTCAGAGAGGTTAGAGGAGACAGTCGGTCAGACGACGCAGGAATACATTGTGTGCTAATCAGTGATGTCTATTTTTACAGACAGACACACTTTGAAAGGGACACTCTAAATTGTCCTTGGTTATGTTTCTGCACTAGACATCTGCCACATTGAAAGAATAGAGGTTTCCTATAATGGCTTGTTAGCATTGTTAGTACTCCTTATCAACTTTTCTCCCAATTTGACAAATATCTGATGAAGAAAACTGGTCAGTTTAAGTTAAAGTATCCCTTTTTCAGTTTTCCACACCACCCTCAAAAGACTATTTGGCTGCCACTGCATGCCAACCCCCATTATTCCACCTTCGCTGGCCACTGTAGCCCAGTGCTTATACGGGCCATCCTGTAACTAGAAAGTCCCAGGTTTGGTCCCAGTAGCAGCGTGTGTCCCTGAGCCAGACACGTGAACTCCTACCTGCTCACTCCTTATAAATCACTCTGGATTAAGAGCATCAGGTAAATGAATAAAAGTGTTAGAACAAAAATGTAATCTCTGCTGCTAAAATAGCTCAACTCAAGTAATAATGATATCTGATACACACATGCAGAAGCTTTCCACATTTCAATCTGTACTTCCACATGTTGTAAAGATGGAAAAGGAAATGTTCTTTTCACAATTCTAATACAACAATATAATGCTATTATATTAATATAATATAATATAATAATGGTATTAAGACATGTGCTTTTTCCATGAACTAGACTAGGGGAATCCAAGAGAAAGCTAGCATCCCTTATTGATTTCTATTGAATCCACTTCAGATCCAACCCAAATCATGGGTTATGCAACAATAGGATGTTTTGTTCACTCGGAGTATATATAGAGGGGAAACTAACATATAGATTCAACTCTACACAGACATACCTATCCAATAGTACTAATGCAGCTAGAGGGTTATGGGATCCACTACTGGTTAAGTTAAAGAGTAGACACATGATTCAGAGGACTTAAAACAGCGTACTTATATAGATACACATCCATTAAAATGTATAGAGATAGACAGACAGCTTATATAGATACACTTATCCATTATAAACAGACAGGTATAAATGCTCTTATCCATTAACACCATCCATTAAGTTCTATAGATGCACTTATCCATTAATAGAAAATAGTAGACTGTAATCCATACAGTCTACTTGATAGAGGGGTAACTATGGGACCACATCTATTAATACTTGGTAACACTTGTACAGCTAGAGGGGTAAGAATAGGATCTTCTATGGTATTCAGTATCAAGACTGGGGAGAAGTATTGATTCTACAGTACTACTTATTGAGGATAAAACCAGGGGCGTGTTCAGATACACAAAAGGTTGAAGAGCGTTAAAGATAAAAATGCGTTAGAGATAAAAATGGTACAGCATGACCTTTGCCTAGTGTCTGTTGATGAATGTCTGGTTGTGCAGATGAAGAGGAAAGTGCAGGCTGAATAGCATCTGTAGAGTCTCTAGGCGGGGTTGGGAAGGTTACTTTCAAAATGTAATCCATCACAGATTGCCTGATTCACACTGTAATCCAATGGATTACTCAAACTCTGTAACATAGCAATATAAATTTCACTTACAGATTACCTGCTTCGAACAGCAAAAAGGAACATAATCCATTTGATTACTCACACTCAAACTAATATAATCTAATATTTTAGTTACGTTAGCTTTCTTCCAAAATCTTCCAAAAGCTATTCCTATTTACAGAATACAGTAGTGTTGTTTTCTACATCTATAACTGTTCTAACATGTATAAAAGTACATTTATCTCACAGTCAGAATGACTTTTTCCCTCCAAAAATGTTTATATATGAGTTCAAAAGTAACTAATCTGATTATTGTGATTGAATCTGGACTGTGATGGATTACAGTAAAAAAAAAAATCATATTACTGCAATCCTGTTTCATGCAATCATTTCCTTCCCAACCCAATCTGTACGTTTTAGCAGGGTTCAGTTCACTTTCAATTCAGGATGTGGATTTCATTCACAGACACAGTGTTGTCATATCCAACACATGAATAAATAACTGAAAATTAGCTCTTAATTGTTAGCAAATAAATCTATATTTATGTTATACATGCTTATATCAGTAACACTGTTGAACATTTATCTGTCTCTGAACGCGCCCCTGGATCCGGCAGGCTAACGTTACTCACCCATGCTTGACCTTCGCACTAACGCCACAGCAACGCAGCAAACATAACACACAGAACCCACCAATCACCAGCCAGAAAACAACACAGCAACTAATGATAGTAAACAAGGAAAATAACAACCCGCCAGTGATAGAGCAGGAGAATACAAAGAAAACAAAAAACCTGCCAACCAGCCAAGAAAATCTCATCTGACTGTTAGTGGGACTAAAATTAAAATAAAGCCTCTATGGCCTATTCACTTGATTATATGCAATGAGGGGGATGTAGGCTGGTAAAATCATCATTTTGTCTGTGTGTGTGTGTGTGTGTGTGTGTGTGTGTGTATATGTGGAGTGTGAGTGTGAGTGTGTCTTACCTCCCAATGGTGTTAGGCAGTGAGGTCAGCTGGTTGTCATCTACCTTCAGTGTCGTCAGCTTCTTCAACATTCCTACACACACACCCACACAGAGTTAAACAGCTCCTAGAAAACATTCACAGTGGACACTGCTTCACACCCACACATTCAATCAACAAAAGACATACATGTTCAAGTTATGTACTGTGTATGTGCAGTACATAAGGGTGTGTGTGTGTGTGTGTGTGTGGTGTGTTTGTGTACCTATAGTGTCAGGGAGGTGCTGCAGCATGTTGGAGGATAGCAGCAGGTCTTCTAAGGCTTCACAGCCAGAGATGTCCGTGTCCAACGTCTCAATGCGATTCTTAGCCAAGTCCAGGTACCGCAACTGACGAAGCTTCCCTATCGACTGGAGAGGGGAGGGTGACGAGACCGAGAGGGCAGGGAGAGAGAGAGAGAAGACACTAGATTAACGTGGAGGAAAGTGTCAATCGCATATCTCTAATGTTGCCTTCTTTACTGTGATCGAGAGCTGAAACTGTCTCCTATATGTTTCGAGTGGAACCATTGATAATGCAGTGCAGGGGTGTCAATGGAAAGAAAGTTGAGTTTTTTGACATTTGGTCTATGTGTGTGTGTGTGTGTGTGTGTGTGTGTGTGTGTGTGTGTGTGTGTGTTCCTACCCCTGGTATACACTGTAGAGAGTTGTTATCCAGCCACAGCTCCTTCAGGTTGTGGATCTGCTCCAACACCTCCGGCTGACAGACAGAGCCAAATATATCAACATTACTAAATCAACAAGTGAAACATGTCGCCCCCCCCCCCCCCCCTTGGGCCAATCAGTAACGAGGTGCATCGTCCCTCCAGGTTTCATCAAAATCTGACCAGTGGTGGAGCGACTATGGCCTTTTTAAAGTTTGACCTTTAATTATAGCATCCCCATCAGGCCAATCAGCGTAATTTGTAAGGATAGTTGGATTTGTGGAGCACGATTTGTGTCAATCGGATTTTGGTGTAGGAGTTAAGGCCTTTCAAAGTTTTACATTTTGACCTTTAATTAAAGTGTTGGCATTAGTCCAATCAGTGTAATGTTTTTAAATGCCAGAACACAGTGCCAAAATGCATCATCCCTCCAAGTTTTGTCAACATCCAACCAGCTGGTGTCTGGTTGGATGTGATATCCTGTTTGAGTTAAAATCTTCACCTTTAATTATAGCGCCTCCATTAGGTCATTTTAAGCACAGCATCCCTCCAATGTTCATCTGAGTTGTCACGTTTGACGGATGGACACAGCCCAATCCATCCCATTTATTTACTCTTAAGCAGATATTATAGATCACTTATGGAGATGGGTACATGCAATTGCAACACGCAAAACATGTATGGAACCAAAAACCTCCCATGGTGGATCCATAGACTAAGACTGTCACTTTCAAAACATCTCCATCACTCCTGAAACGAAGTACATATTTAAGGCGAGAGACGGAGGGCGACAGAAGGAGAGGAGAGAGACAAAGTTGGCAGAGTGGGTGTGACTGGCATCTGCTCCCTCCATGCCTGCTTTTCTGGCAGGAAGCAGATCATACAGCCAACCCTCGGCCATCAGAGATGACTTTCCTGTCTGGCTCTGATGTCATATCCTGTTGACCAATGATTATTAGTATCATTAGGATTCTCTCTCTTAGAATCTGTATGGGTGCATACCCTGAGTCTGACAGGGTGCAGTTTAACAGTTATCTGTCTACATGTCTGTCTGTCTGTCTGTCTGTCTGTCTGTCTGTCTGTCTGTCTGTGACTTAGTCTTACCATTTCAGAAAATTCATTGCTACCCAGATCCAACCTCTCCAACTGGGACAGTCTGTGGATGGACCTGAGAGGTGAGGGGAGAAGAGAAGAGGCGTGGATGGAATACAATCATTACTACAAATCAATATAAATTACACATGACAATATTGCTGTAACATACTGTCGTGTGTTTTTGCTCTGCTAAGAGGATGTTAATGGGCCTTCTGATTATTTTACAGCACTTTCTGAAAATTGTTGGTATACATATATAATATCTATAGTACGACTATAGTATTACTATCTATAGTAAGTTCCACTAGCAGATTCAGGGATGAAGAAAGGATGTTAGAAGTGGTTTAGAGTGGACAGAGAAGTCAGCATTACCAAGACAATTAAAGTTCTGGTGCCTACAGTCCGGACTGATGTCTTGGATAATGTGGCTAATGATGGTGAAGATACACATAATACCCATAATGAAGGTAGAGACGTCAGAGAGAATGATACAGATTGTATTATATGTTGGGAAATGGCTTGAAGTCCTACGCTGACCTAAAGGTCTCATATTAAACGAATGTTCCTCTATTTAGACACATACATGATCAAAGATGTTTAATGAAGACATTATTAAAATTTGATTTAGTTTGAATGGTGAAATTGAAACTTATTACATTTTCAAAAATCCATTCTTTTTGACGAGAAGTTTCAGACCAACTACAGGAAACGCATCACAACCGGACTTGATCCTGATTGGCTCCCCTTGACGCTATTGACGCTATTGACGCTATTGATGCTATTGATACTATTGATGCTATTGATGCTAACCTGGGCACAAAGTTACACATGTCTCGACTTTAGCTGTGTCCCGCATTATGTAAATATCAAACATAGAAAAAAAGTAATACTATTAGCAGTGGTACTAGTAGTAGTACTAGCAGTAGTAGTACTAGCAGTAGTAGTAGTAGTAGTACTAGTAGCAGTAGTAGTAGTAGCAGTAGTAGTAGTACTAGTAGCAGTAGTAGTAGTAGTAGTAGTAGCAGCAGTAGTAGTATAGTAGTAGTACTAGTAGCAGTAGTAGTAGTAGCAGTAGTAGTACTAGAAGCAGTAGTATTAGACTATGAATTGGCATTCATGTTCCCTACAGTGGCGTGTTTTCATCCCAGTGGGGATCCGTATCACAAGGATACATCCACACATGGTGAACAATGACAAAAAGGACACATTTGAATTTTGTTAAGACCAAATGTTCCAGTTCTAACAGGTTTTATCAGCGTTCATCAGCACTTGCCAGGGATAAATATAGTTTTAATCTGGACACCTGGGAAAGCAAGCATACACTCACAAGCAAGCAGTAACATCACATGGCACAGCATCTGTGGGTGTGTATGTGTGTGTGTGTGCATGCACACATGGTGGCTTGTCTTACTTTGGCATGGTTTTCAGGTGGTTCTCTCTCAGCTCCAGAATCCGTAGTTTGGAGAGTCTGACAGACAGAAAAGCCAAAACTTAGTTTAAGGTCAGAAGGGAAGGTCAGACATCATGGAGGACTCGATAACATGAACTGAGGAAAAAGCAGACAGTAATGTCCACTGCAGTGTGCGAACAGTGTGCGAGCTATAAACTGGACTACAATCAGTCGCCAATAGTATTTGATAACCAAAAATGACACCACAGCAAACTAGATGGTCACCATCATGGATGATCACTATTTGGCTTTAGTATAATGTTGTCACTGTTCAGTCTGCACACCTCCGAAGAAGTTCAGTTGATTCAACATCAGCTGTCCTGGGTATCAGCTGTCACCAAAAGCATTCAGGGGTTCAATATCAAGGATTAATCATTGAAAAGCTAAAATGACAATGACTTCAATGCTGGCTGGTTTTATGTGAGACCGGACATGACCAAGCTTAGGTGAGTTAAATGAATCAAAATCAATTCACTATTGTCGGACAGGCCGAAAGATTAAAGTTATTTAAAATAATCAGTCTTCCCTCCTCTAGTTCTGACCTCCAGCCTGGGTGGTTAATCATTCAATCACACAGAGACATCTGTACTAAAAAACCAGCCTGATTCCAACACACAATCTAACATCAAACTATGCTGCTTTCCAGTGTCCCAAACTAACGTTGTGGTTCACCTGCAAAGGGCTGATAACCAAAACAAGAATACTTTTTACTGGCCAAAATAATTCATATACATTTGTCATTGCAATCTGTCACCCTGGCCATGTTCACTCCCATTTCATGGGTAGAATCTGTGTGTTCATTTAAAACTTGCTCACTCACTTATGCAATGGAGCAAGTAATGCATCATGAAGTACAATAGAACTCAACAGGTTACCGGCCAGTGTGGCGGGTGATGCTCAGCAGGTGTTAATTTCAGACTCGTTTGTTTGCTTGTTTGTTTGACAAATGTAGTAACATTTTATGTGCAGAGGTTTGAGGTGTACACATACAGGTGGATAAACCACGCGCCCAAATTCTTTACAGTCAAGGTGAGTCACTCTGAAGAAGAGCATGAGTTTAACACCTACAATGTAAATGTAAAACACCCTATCCCACACACACACACTCACACACACATGTGCACACACACGACACACACCCACACACTTGTGCGTGCACACACACACACACACACACACACACTCACAAGCATACACCCACTCACAATTACACACATGGCTTTTACCTGCCGAAGTTAGCAGGCAGATACTCTAGGAAGGCATCGTTTAAGAAGAGCTGGGTCAGATTCAGGAGCTGGGTAAAACCATCTGGGAGTCTGGAGAGAGAGAGAGCGAGAGAGAGAGAGAGAGAGAGAGAGAGAGAGAGCGAGAGAGAGAGAGCGAGAGATAGAGTTTAGTAAGTGTGTCCTTGAAGAACCTCTTCAGAATAAAACCCGACAAAGTTAGGACAACGTTCCCATGACAACCACTGTAGGAGAGCACACACACACACACACACACACACACACACACACACACACAGACAGAGTAAAACATTTCTGCTAGTGGTATATGGTTCAGTCTAGTGTCTGTGTCTCCCCGTCCAGTCTGGTTACCCTCTAACTGCGCGGCGCGGTGCCTCAAGACATCTCGGCCAATAGCAGACAAGCAATCAGGCAGAAACTCTCTGTAATCATTCCCGCAGGCTGATCGTCTGGGTGTTTCTATCAGTGATGCAAGCGACAGGCCCGGCAGCCTCACAGCAGAATGGTACACAACACCGGCGGTTACGGAGCGCTGTAACGGTGTGTCCCGTTTCCCTCGGCTGGTCGTAAGCATCGCGGTTTGGTACGGTAGTGTTAGTCGTGTGGATGCAGCGATAGCATTGTGTTATGGAGGTCTTCCAAAGGCATAAAGAAGACCAACAGATTCTCCTTACAAAGCCAGCAAGGATTGTTAAATGACATGTTAGCGAAATGTCTTCACTAGCTGCAAGCTGGGTGAGAGCCTCTGGTCACGACAGGATAGAAACAGCAGATAAGCAGAGTTTATTAAAGTATATACGTTTCTTCCTTTTCTCTTAACAACAGCAGGCACACGCAGACATGCGGTGCACTGGTACGGTTTGACTACAACACGCCTTAGTGTTGTCACGACAACCAGAATTTCATTGCTACTTAGAAGAAGAAGAAGTCAAATGCTAGCCTTTATTTTGGTATTTCCTTCAACATTTCAAAAGCATTGGGACAAATTCAACATACAGTTCAATAGTATGTCCCATCGCAGTGATTACATTAATATACTGTTGTATATTGTACAGGTGAGTGTGGAGTCTTACTTTGCGATGGGGTTGACGCTGGCCTCCACCACAGACAGACCTTTACAACATTTTATATTGTCCGGAAACTCCTGGATACCTGTTGAAGGGAGAGAGGAAGACAATGTAATGTAATATTGTACCTTTAAATATTGGTATGACACATCTCAATATGATTCTAGTCTGATTGCATGGCTGATTATACAATATTGCGCATTATTTCATAAATGAACAATAAGGTAGGAAACCATTAACATCACCAGACTTCCAGAAAGACAGGTGCAGTTTCTCTCCTATTCTTTATACTTCTACCTGTATCATTTTTACTGATACTCATTTTTTTCGCTCGTGCACAGGTCATATATAATTACACAAAGTCACAGAATAGGTACAGTACTACAACGAACAGATACGTGCCATTTTTACTGATGTCCAGCTCTTTGAGGTTGACCAGGCTGGCGATGGTGGTGGGCAGGTTGGACAGGTCGTTATCGGGCATGCTCAGCTTCTTCAAGGCCTGGCAGTTGAACAGTTGCTACGGAAATACAGAAAGAAATATTACGATATTATGGTCTGTTGGCAAAATGACACAGACATTTAGGAGAACGGTACAAAAGGACAGAGAGAGAGAGCGAGGCAGAGAGAGCTGGGAGGCATGCACCACTTAATGTTGTGGAAAAACATTGCCATTTTAGCTGCCTTGTTCTATGAATAATGCAGAATTAATCTCCTCAGTGCTGCATAAACAAACAAAAACAAAACAAACAAACAAGCAAAGCAGTTCATTTCACAGGATTTTGCCCTGCATTGAGCGTTTGCTGAATGTGAAAGATTTAAAAAAACATTTTAGCTTTACTGTACTACACTTCTGCAAGAGACAATACTCCACGGCATACAAAGTAACTCATGGTTAAATGTGCTGCATGTACAATTTAAACATCAATAATGTATTACCACGTTCATTTTTAGACATTAGTTATTACCAGAAACAAAGATCCTTGCAAAGGAAGCGACAGGGTTTATGGGAAATGTGGTCTTAAGAAACACTAAGAGGCTACCAGAGGCTACCAATCCTCTCAACTATGGTCTCAATTGTTTATGGTAATTCTACCACGGTATCGTGATTAATTTGACAATGACACCTTGATGTTTAAAATGCTGCATATGACACCTTTGAACAGCTTTGTGTGACCTTACCAGACAAGGCCAAAGAGACATCAATACAGCACCCACATGTTGGATTATGAGCCAAATTGGTTACGCATTTTCTTTGCAGTTGAACGAGATCTCAAAGCCGAACTCACTTTAAAGCAACGCCAGCCTGCCTCACCACACCGGCTGAGAGAGAACAACTGGTATAATCTATGTACAGGTCTGCTTTGGGACCTCCCAGCTCCTCTTCCTCCTTCCTGTCTGACTCTTCTCCTTGTTCACTGGCTCCTTACAGACACACAGTAAGCCTTAGCAGGAAAGAAACACTAGCAGCGTACATACTTAACGTCCTGTTTATAGTCTGATCCAGAATGTGATTTTTAGATTGTCTGTGAACCAAATCTAGACACTTACTCTACTCTACTCTATTTTACTGGCCTGTCGTTATGTCAACAACACAGACTCTATCATGTCTGGCTGTCACCCTTATCAACAGATTGTAAAACGGTAAAAAAAACGATGGATTTGTAAAGAGAACTGGTAAGTCTAGGCAGTTGTGTATACCTCACAAGTACCCACGTGTACTTCAAGGCCCAGTGAAATGAGATAAATCCAAAAACAAATGAATAAACTGTTGGCTACGTTGTTCACCTGTCTACCATTGAGGGGTTGGAAACATTTCTATTTACATTTCCTGCAACTAAACTGGATAATACAAGCCAACGTCCTGACTGGCTGGAATCGTAGAGAGCAGCAGGTTGGCGTAGTAATTAGAGAGATTGCCTGTCAACAAGAGGGCAAGGGTTCAACCCCCCCAGTCAGCAAACATCTGCCCTGCTGAAGTGTCCTTGAGCAAGACCCTGGATCCCTACCAGCTCCAAGGGTGCTGCTCTGTAGCTGACCCTGACCTCTGACCCCCGAGGGATCGATGAAGTGTCACACATTCAATTATTAGTTAAAATAAGTAGTACTAGGAATGATTCTGTTCTATCCACTGCTCTCGCCTACTATATTACAGACCACAAGAGCCCCAGGGGTGTGTGTGTGTGTGTGTGTGTGTTTGGGGGGGATGTTGGCGCAAAGCATGTACTCGCCTTTGGCACAAGCCATCCCACACTACCCTTACACACTCTTAGTTATGTCTCTTACTCTTGCTCACACACACACACACACACACACACACAAACAAGCACACTCTCAAAAGCACACCGTATCACTTATGCACTCACACGTACTTAAGGAGGACTCCAACACACTTACATAAAGGCCAATCACTCTGGCACTCTCAATAGCTCTTTTAATCTTGGCAGAGTACACACACGCACACACACACACACACACACACACACACACACACAATGGACAGCTAGATTGGCTGATTTTTTTTGTCTTGTATCTATGTGCCTGCCACTTACAGAGCCTATTAGAACGTCTTCATTCATGCAGGTTATATTTAGAAATCCATTCAACATCACTGTCACTTAAACCAGGGCAGGATATCCATAACAGCCTCCTCTCCTCTCCTAATGTTGTTTTTTTCATTTTGCTTTAACATTGCCCTCCATAATGCCGGTGGCTTTTCTTGGTTTCCAGGCCTGAGTGCTGCTGCTCACCTCAACGGACTCTTCAAACTCTGCCTCTGATTGGATCCATTAAGCCCAATGTGTACGCAACCCACCAAGTTTGTGTGAGGTGACGAGGAAATGAGTGTTGTTAGGGGTTATATACAATATGAGGAGACTGGTAGCGTTAACAGTTAGAAGTTATGGGGATCTAGTAGTTACAGTTTAACACATACTAAAGAAAATCATCATATCAGAACCTGTATTTGACTAGCCACCTCTGAACAATATGTGGTATCTGGACTCAAGATAGTAAAGGTAAATGAATGAGGCCGTTAGGGGGGGTGAAGGTTACCTTGGGTAGTTCCTCTATCTGGTTGGCGTCCAGGTAGAGCTCCTCCAGAGTTCTCTCAAAGCTGAAGATCTCCTTGGGGACCTGCTGAAGGCTGCAGTGGGAGTAGTCCAACACCGAGATCACCTCCTCTTCACCGCGGAAACAACGACACGGCACCAGCCGGCCAATCAGCTTCCGCTTAGTGGTCATTTCCAGACACTGCACTGGAGGGAGGAAGGGGAGAGGAGAGAGATGGTTTAAGATCATAGTCAATGAAGAAATTCAATTTTAGTGTGCTGTTAACATGCGAGTAATGCAACCCGTTCACATCACCAGGCTCCTGACATCTTGTTGTCATGTTTTCTTTCTTTATGCAACTAATTGTGTCTCTGTGAAGATTCAGATGTGATTATGTTTGGCTTGGTTGGGGTAAATCCCGACAAGTTAACGAGGGTCTAACATATCAAAGCAGCCTCCAAATGTTCCTGCTACAGATTTAAAAGATTTGCATGGACAACTGCAGCAGCCGTAGGTGTGGGATTTTCTCTAAACATTTCATTATCGAATAAATTGCGAGAACCACCATGAGAGCGGCATTCTATAATCCTGTTGACGGATTTCATTTTCATTTTCCTCCTCGCGTTGATTAGATTTATTTTTTTAGGATGGTTAAGGCTCATTTTCAGATCCACCTAAGGCCAGCTTCGTGATCAATTCTCTCAGGTATGATTTACTGTAGGACCAACATAGGCTTCAAGCGTCCACAAGACTCTAGCTAGCTTCCTGCCAAGGCAGGTGTAAAACCCGGGGCAGCTGGGTAAAATAGCGATCCCTCGCCAACCAGCAGTTACCCAGCTCTGAACAGGCTGGGGCTCAACTCGCTGTCTATGTCTCTTGCTCTCTCTAATACACACACACACACACACACACACACACACACACACACACACAATACAAATCTCCTCAAACAACAAGCCTATATAATTAGAATGAATCCTCTGTAATTCTGCGACATCACTCCATCACTCCATTACACGACTCCATTTAAGAAGCCAGCGGCTGAATGGCATAAGTAGGCTAACCATGGGTATTAAAATCCTTGAGTGAGGATATATCATTCAGCTTTATCATTTCAAACCAAAACACTTACTACAGTCAATCTGGTGACAAATAAAAGACGTTTTAATACCAGTCCTTTGAAATAGAACAAAGAATGAATTTTCACTTGTGTGACTGCTGCTTCAATTTCCTGTTTGATCTGGCTGAGCTAAAGCCCAGCTGTGATGAGAGGAGAGGAGAGGAGAGGAGAGGAGAGGAGAGGAGAGGAGAGGAGAGGAGAGGAAAGGAAAGGAAAGGAAAGGAAAGGAAAGGAAAGGAAAGGAAAGGAAAGGAAAGGAAAGGAAAGGAAAGGAAAGGAAAGGAAAGGGGAGAGGAGAGGAGAGGAGAGGAGAGGAGAGGAGAGGAAAGGAAAGAGGAGAGGAGAGGAGGTGGTGAGGAGAGGACATGAAAATGAGGTGGTGTGGAGAGCAGAGAAGGGGAGCGCAGGAGGCTCCAGAGATAAAAACCTGCTGCTTTATCTGTCTCTAAACACATGCTGGGACACACACACACACACACACACACACACACACACACACACACACACACACACACACACACACACACACACAGTGTCCAGCTGAGCCTCAGTGTGCAACCCATACAGATGAATCAGATTGATAGACTGATGTTGCGTATTGTGAGGACAGTATGTTATCTATGTTTGTTGCTAGTGCAGTGAGATCAGATAGAGAGATGGTGGATTCTCCAGAGCTGTTTATCTAAAGGAGTTGGGCCATTAAAATCAATCCATGCTCATCCACGGTCACGCTCGAGGCGGGCGTAATGAGGCGAGGCCGGGATGTTCCCGCTTGTCCACGTTTAAGCCCAGACTTCAGTGGGGTTTACTTAAGCCTTTGCTGGTGCTCACACATCAGGCTTCTAGCTCCTCTCTACCTCCTAGACGTTTGGCAGCTAAAGGAGGCTCGGGGTGTGTTTCAGGGGACGGGTGAGATTTTCTAATGATACCTGTTCAGATAAGCTCAAACACACCGCAAAGCAGGTGGCTCTGTCTTTATGTCGATATGTCCGGACTATTCACAGCACACAGCACGGAAATCTCTAACTTATTAATTTCGTTAAAATGCTATATTTCACTATATTCAGGGCCTTGAGTTAGTAATATGACGTAAGATTGTGAGTGTGTACTACTGAGAACGGTTTTAACCTCTTTCTCAGACTTCTTCAGGACCTGCAGAAACCCTGTGTTGACTGGCCGAGGACCATGAAAAGGTGCAGTTGTGGTCAGCTAGCTTGTTGACGTTCACACGTGGGCTGAATTTCCAGTCGTTCAGCTCTATAGGAAACAAAGGGTCTTCCTAAGCGGTGGAAAGCATGGTAAGCGGTAGTGTAGGCAGCATGTCACACAGCATAGAAGAATACAACTGATGCTGAATTGGTGTATTTTATGTTATCGTGTGGCGTTCTCTGTGACTTTAAATAAGCCGATAGTGGAGACAAACTGCGTCTTGTGTTACAGGCTCAGTGTGCCGTGCTGTGGGCAGTGAATCAGAACAATCAACAAACTGCTGATGTGACCTTAATAGCTCCCTGTCCTGGACACGACGCTTTCACAGGTCAAGACACCGCGCTGCCCTGGATGATCCGGATTACATGAGCTACACCAAACAGGGTTCATTAAAGTAAAGGAAACAATGAGGGGAAAACACCGCTTAGAAACATTTGACTTCCTGCTGCAATGTGACCGTCTGACCAGCAGAGGACACGCATCAATAGCATGAATTGGTTTAATGCTTATTGACTTTTTTTTTGCTTGTTTTCAGTTTTGGGTGGGTAATCTCAGGTTTAATACTATTCATTTATGTACAGTGACATGATCGCTGGGCAAACATACATTTTTCCCCCAACGGCAATGTGCTCAAATCAATCAGACATCCCAAATGACCCAGTAGTAAAGCAATGGAAGGGAACTCCAGTTAATACATGACTCGGCTACATCAATATCCTAAATATCAGCACACACTCTGCTAATCAATCTAATCCAAATTTATTATCTATTGATATTGCAGCTGCTCGACTTATGCACACACACCCTATTGATATTACAGCTTAATTATGGAAAGAGGGAGTGCACCAAAAATAACAGCTTTCTTTGTCAGGAGAGCAGAGGGGCAGAGGAAGATGAGGAGGAGGAGAGGTGATGGTACCCATTAGAATTAGGCTATTACCACAACAAATATTAGGGGCCAACGGGAGAGACAACGACAATGTTTGACATGACAACAACGAATGCCGACGGTGGCCACTCGCCTTCAAGACCCTCCAAAGACCCATTTTAAGCCAGGAAAAACCTTGAGATACAGTCATAAGATCATAAGTGTCACAGATGAGCAGAACTGGTTGAACTGATCTCTACTGTATTTCCGTGTATCAGGTTGGGATCGGATGCAGCAAAACACAAAATAGTTATTTATATGACTGCCACTGCAGAGGTAGTTTAGATACCTATATACAGCACAGCAAGATACAGTGGCTTAAGTGAGAGGGGGGACTTGGGGTTGCTGTTGACTCATCTACAGGGTAATATAGATTTCACATCAAAAGATAAAATGTGAGGCAAATGAGGTGACTGACAGTTTTATGTGTGTGTACGGGTCTTTATTGACCTCCATGTTAAACCATGTTGAAATAACGGTAACAGAGAAAAGACCAACTTCAGCTCACGTTCTTAAATGGATACACCATGACTACTAACTACGAGGGGAGAAATCTCGACGGTGGTTCTTTGTATTCTTGGCTGAATGAACGTAGAGGAAACCCTGGACTGTACAGGCCGTCCTGCCCAGGATCCCAGAGAGCCGGGAGGAACAGGGAAGCAGGAAGACGCTCAGAGAGCCAGCACCAATAGGGTGAAACTAGGAAGTGAGCATGGTTGGCTGTGTTGGCTCTAGCTGCTGCTATGGAAACAGCATGACAGAGCAGACCAACTCTGCAGAGGGTGCAAAACCACACACACACACACACATACACACACACACACACACACACACACACACACACACACACACACACACACACACACTGTTCATAGCAATACAATACAGTACTAATAATAATTGGACCACAAGACATAAATAAGAAATTAAGCAATGAGAAATTTTGCAACACCTGACAATTATATCATTGGCAACACATGTCAACACACATCACACACACATACTTAGTTTCATTTCTCCTCCTGAAATTCACCTCAAATGGCTCTGTGTGTGTGTGTGTGTGTGTGTGTGTGTGTGTGTGTGTGTGTGTGTGTGTGCGTGTGTGTGTTTTTGTGTGTGTATGTGTTTTCTCCAGCAGCTCCAGAGGGTGAATTCCCCAGGGTCCCCTAGCAGCCATCACTTCACGTGCAGCCTCGTCGTCACCATAGTAACTGCTGCCATAGAGACCGTCTCCCTGGAGCTGGGTGTATTTTTACTCTCTCTCTCTCTCTCGCTCTCTCTCGCTCTCTCTCTCTCTCCTCTGCATTTGGTAACTCTTTACATGTATTTCCATCTATAAGACATTTATACTTTACTTTATGTCTCTCTCTCTCTCTGTGTGTGTGTGTGTGTGTGTGTGTGTGTGTGTGTGTGTGTGTGTGTGTGCGTGTGCGTCTTTCACTGTCTCTCTGTCTGTTTTAGTAAAGGTGTGAATGCTTCACTTTGCTGACCTAACCCCAGGCTTCTGCACTTGCTGTGTCACACACACACACACACACACACACACACACACACACACACACACACACACACACACACACACACACACACACACACACACAACCACTCAGACACACAAATGAACATATATGAATCTCTGCAAAGACACACCTGCACACACCTTAAATATTTAAACTTTATACATCCAATAGAGTAAGAGAAAGAAAATGTAGAATATGGAGGATGCCGTTTCACATCCCAGTGCTCTATAGTGTCAAGCAAATCTCTGAGCAGAGTATCTGTGTGTATATGTGTATGTGTGTGTGTGTGTATATCACTGTCTGTGTGTGTGTCTGTGTGTGTAGGAGGCAGTTAGCTAACTAGCCGCCAGGAACATCTTGTTCTGTCTTTTTTACATTTAGTATCTACTAACAGCAGTTAACTACACACGCACACGCACACACACGCGCGCACACACACACACACACGCACACACACGCGCACACACAGCAGGAAGCAGGAACCTCATGTCTTGTAAACGTCCTGCACGGAGAGGAAGCCAGACTTTTACTGACCGGAGAATAGCAGAATTATGCTGCCTTCAAGTGCTGTCAGAAACATTGTAATCACGAGATCAGCACACATGAACGAACATGCCTGTACTCCATATCTCAGCAACCACTGTGCCAGTCTTCACATCTCAGTCTTGAGTCTCCAGTTTCCCCCCACATTCCAAAAACATAGAAGTCAGGTGGACTGGAGACTCTAACCTGCCCTTAGGTGTGAATGTGATCTGATTTTAAACTTCTGGTGTCATGCATTTTTGTGCATACTTATAAGTTGTCTTCTTGGTGCAAATAGTATTTAGCCTAGAGTTTAACAAACATGCAACAACCTTTGACTACTAAATTCATTGACACTGTAGTACAAAGTAACTGTGCTGCTTGAATAAAGCCACTAAATTAACATACTTTTGTTACAGGGCCCATTTTGTTATTATGTCCAATCAAAAGCACTTGAATGTGTGACGAGACGTATTTAAGACTTCCAATCTCAGAACTAGGAGCTCACGAGGAGCACGAGTGACACTAACCAATCTATTCAGAACGATTGCCATCATGCCAGATGCAGATGTCATCACCAACAGCAAGGCAGGCAAGTAAGGGAGAGGGTATTTCATCCAAGAATATCATTCTTCCAACTTTTAAAAAGCTGAAATCATTTGGGGATATCGTCTGAGTAGTTCTTCATTGCTGGCTTTGTTGAAGGACATTAATCCCTGCCAGCCGGGGTTGAGTCACACAACTTGGATGTGTAGTGCCCCCCCTTTTTGTTTGTTTTTGGCAGGCAGTGGTGGAATTTGCACCACGACTTGAAGAGCATAACTCGCTTAGTAAATACACGTGAAACTCCCCAGCATTAGCTCAAGCAACTGAGCAGTAAAACATCTTACACAGTGTAATCTTATTGAATCAAATCTGCATCAATCAACAGCTTCTCCTAAGGCATCAGTTCACCCACTCACAGTGAGTCCAATCTACTGTGGCTCCAGGTGGGATGTCTCTAAAAACCACTGACCCTTACATTACGGATACTAAAAATAACAAGTGACTTCGACAGCAACACGCGGGACAGCTGACAATTCACCTGAACACAAAGCATGGGAATCAGTCACGCACAGATGCATGCATGCACAAACACACACACACACACAACAAGCAGCTATGGGTTAAAGTAGTATTATTTAAACTATGGTTCGGGGCCCCTGAATGGGTCTAAAGCCTTACTCTGGTGGGTCCCCGCACGACAAGAGTACTGGCATGTTATAAAAAGCTGTTTTCCCAGTTCGACTCTGGACTGGAAAAGTTTGAGAACTGCTTGTATGTGGCGTCAAATATCTGATGGCTAGACAGACAGGCAAACGTGTAGAAATGGTGAGAAAGAAAGACAGAGTGACAGATAGATGGACAGAGACAGACAAAGATTGGCGGCATGACAGTCAACGTGTCAAAGAGGAACATATTCAGGTTATTGCAATGCTAAACACATGTCCATGCACTAGTGTGTAATATCAGGTGGTAACTTGGACTGATGACAGGACAGCAGCAAGTAGGTCGGCTGTTAAAAACTCATATGGTTTTTCTGAAGGCTTCACTTGTCCAACAGTTCCTCAATATCTGTGAAGCTGCAGCATCAATAGTCTCTGCTCTGCTCTCAGGGAATGCACTATATTTGAGTCTGTCCTCTCTCTCTCTCCTTCTGTCATCTCTCACTTTTTCTCTCTCTCTCCTGTTTCCAGGCCAGTCTTTTTTATTATTTTTTTCTTCTCTGTTCTTGCAGGTTTGTGCTCAGTGGCCCAGTTCTGCCTCAGATGCCCTGGTACATCTCCTCTTTCTGTCTTCCCCCCTTTCTCTCTTCTTTCTTCATTTTTGCCTCTCTCTCTCTCTCTCTCTCTCTCCCCCCCTACGCTCTCCCTCTGTCTGTCTCTCTTTAACTTTTTCCACCCTTCCTCCATCCCACCCCCTACCAAGAGACAGAAAGGGAAGCCATCTTAAATCTAACACAATATTTTTTGTTTCCCATCCGCACGGGTGACTCATTCTAAATCCACTTTCAAACTCCAGAAATTGATTCAGTGGAAAGATAAACTTCACATCTCGCATTTGAGAGCTAGGAAATCCCCACAGACTCTGTCTTCTGGTCCAAATGATTCTAAGTCATTCTAGGAGGAAAAAGCAGAAGATTACTTTATTTACTTTGTTGCACAACTGGAATTGGTGTTCTTACACAGACAAACACCTTACACACACATATCCCACACATATTGATTACTTCAGAGTGGCGAAACCACAAGCTCTGCATCTACGGCAGCCAGTTGCTCAAGGGCACCTCAGCAGGGTTGATGAATACTGTATCTGTTATACTAGCAGGCCTCCTCCTCAGCGGGCTGTGACCTGGAAGAATGCTCTACATTAAAATGCTCCACTGCGGACTGAAATAAAGACCCTACAATATCAGTCAAGGATGCACCAGGTACCAAGATGTTTGAGATTGTTTCATGGGGGCATGGAGGTCCACGAAGATCATTTTACCAATCAATGTCACATAGCACAGTATGGAGGGTTAAATGCGACAATATTAAATAAATAAATCATTAAATAAATCATTAAATATGGAAATAATTAAATAAATGTGCAATGAACAATTAAATAATTATATTTCCCATTTTAATTATATTTCCCATTTTAAATACATTTTAAAAACAATTAATTGTTCATATGTTTCCCCTTTTATTTAATGATTTATTTAATGATTTATTTATTTAATATTGTCGCATTTAACCCTCCATAAGAGAGTGCGATCACTCAAGCCATTTGAATCAGTCCAGAGGAGCGTTCAGTGAACCTCAACATGAATGACGTTTCCATGCCGGTGTCTGTAGCCAATTCTGTAATTACAACTGAACCAGAATAATTTGCAACATTTTGTATTAACACAATAATAGACATCATGTTATTTCACCGTTCACCAAACTGTACCGCCTCAGTCTGTTAGCTGATGCATGCAAACACTCTCTAATAAGAAATCAAGTGTTCCTATGTTCCTATGGCGAAGCTATGTGTTGCGCAATGCCATTCGAACGTACAGCAACTACTCAGTTCAGACTGACAATGAACTAACACGTGCCTTTGTGAGATCTTCTCCCAGGGTACGTGTTAGCTCCTTCTTAGTTCAGTAACAAAACGTGGTAAGTATACAACAATGTGACCATATGGGAGGGTAACTGAGAACCCAGCAAACTGTGGAGACTAATCTGAAACACGGGGAGGGAGGGAGATAGCGTTCTAATTCAGGCTGAGGATGGCAATGACTATGTGTGTGTGTGTGTGTGTGTGTGTGTGTGTGTGTGTGTGTGTGTGTTGTATTTTAGGTCACCTTGCCATGCTGGTGTACCAGCAGCTAGTCCAACGCTCTGAGGCAGAAGGAGAGGAAAGGAGAAGGGGGCAGAGCAGATATACAGTACACACACACACACACACACACACACACACACACACACACACACACACACACACAATTACAGCGACATCTTACAGCCTCAAACTATTGCCCTAAAAGCTAGGATCTATTCAGATATCATACTAACTACAGGATGCTGATTAGTAACCATTATTAACCCTTGGTCTGTAAGGGGCAGGTTGGCCCAGCGGTTAGAGACCCACCCATCACCGCTGACTGAAACATGGCTGGTATCACAGTTTCGGTGGGCTCCATAGCTGCCTGTCCTCTGACCTGACCTGCATGTGCCTGTGTGTGTGATATGCTGTGTGTATCTAGTCAGAACTTCACCTCTGGCGGTCAATAAAGTATGCTTTCTTTTCTAGATGCCATTCATGCGTGGTTTCACCCAGATCACCTTACAACACCACCAGGGCAGAAACTTGACTGGGAAAGGAACCTCCAACCATACATGCCAATCTGGAGTCCAAAAATAAGGAGATTTTCAAAATGTATGACATTATATATATAATGTGTATGTAGAAAGCTTATTTCTGCATTCTGGTGACTTTTTATGGATATAAAAAAATGCATCTGCATTTCTTGGAAAAAGTTCATCCTTGAAACTGAAACTTGAGACCAAAACTTGCAGGCATATTTCTTTTTCTTCAACCTCTCAATTTCTCTTTTTGCAGTATACGCGCATTTGGCTCCCACCACCACTGAGCTCACCATAGAGACATTACACATTTTTGGTGTAACACATTTTGCTGACTGTTCAGAAACAGCCGTGACAGTATAAGGCCTAGATCACTATTTTTAGCAAATATAGTGACAAATAAATGTGATCAAACTATATGAGATAATCAGGAGAAATGACACCATGGGAGAACAGCAGGAGAGGGGCATGACAATCAGGAGTCTCCCGGCAACATTGGGAGGGTTGGCAAGGAAACCGACACCCTGACAGTATCAGTGCCTTGCTCTACTCACTCAGCTGCAGAGACTCGGTGTGGGGAAGGGCTCTGCTTTTCAGCCCTGCACCGTCATGAATGGAAAGTTTAGTCTTCATTACTCGATCTCATTAAAGAGTAGAGAAACACACACACACACACACACACACACACACACACACACACACACACACACACAGTCCTGACTGTACAGAACAGTTCACCTTCACCTGGAAAACTCTGTCTATACACACTGTGAGACCTGCTGCTATCTGGAACAACCGCTCTATCTTTCTGTCATCCCTCTCTCTCTCTCTCTCTCTCTCTCTCTCTCTCTCTCTTCTCTCTCTCTCTCTGTCTCTCTCTCTCTCTCTGGCCTGGAATCAATCCCTCTTTTTTAGAGCCAACTGATCGCTGTGCATGACTGTCTGGATCTCTATTCATCCTTTCACCTGATCTATCACCGCCTTCTGCCTCTCTACTCCTCTCCCCTCTCCCTGTTTCTTCCTCCCTCCCTCTCTCTAAATAATAAAATATACTTTTGCATGAAAACTCCCTCTTTCGTTTTATTGCATTTCACAGTTATATTTTTGGCGTTTAGCTGGTGCCCTCATCCAGAGCGAGGTCTTGCTCAAGGACACTTCAACAGCGGGACAGTCTCTCCCACCACCGTCTCACCCTGCTGTTCACTTTTCTGAATTCTGTTCTTGCATTGCATTACTGTTTCATTTGCATAAAAACCCTTAAGTAAGTTTTATCCCAAAAGCCTTCCTTAACAGTCCATGGAAATCGAGCAGTGAGCAGTTGCCATGGTAACCGGGGACTCAATTGCAGTGGTATGCCTAAAATTACCATAAAACACTAATTAAAAAAGCCTTGGCTACGGGCCCCATTTGATGAGCTTCATGCAGCACTGCTAAACCAATGGGATACCTGACTGGGAACAGGATGCCTTTCAACACCCATTGTGTTGTAGTATAATGTGGCATCATTTGGTGGACTAAAGGTAAAATGTTGTAGCAAAGTGGAGGTCTGATCAGTGAGATGCCAGATGTTGCCCCCTAGAGGTGACGGAGGGAGGGAAACTGACCCGCCCGCCTTTCCTCTCACATCCCAGCCGGGTATCTTTGTAGGTGCCAGCCCAGTGTTACATCATTCAAATGCACGGTTTGAGACGCTGCTTTCTTCTCTGTTAATAAAAAGCATAGGATCGGGTTCTTATTGGCCTTTCTACAAAAGGTAACTCTTGCTTGTCTTTTCATATAACCCCCCTAAATACACGCATCCTAAACACTCAGGTTGGGGCCTTTTATTACCGACGGGCTGGCCAGTCTCGTCCACTGCCGATGCAATGGAGCACAGGTACAACACTTTACTAAAACTGTCTGTAAAACATGCAACCTATTTTCTTTGCACATTTAATTTAGTCATTTAATTTTCCAATAATTGTCCCTACAATAGAATAGGTGAGGTGGGTCATCCGCTGACCCACCTAAAATAATTTCATTACTATGAGTTTAAATAGTCTATCTACTCTAGAATTTCCCCCCTGGGGATCAATAAAGTATCTATCTATCTATGTATCCATCTATCTATCTATCTATCTATCTATGTATCTATGTATCTATCTATCTATCTATCTAAATGGAGAGTTTTGTGTTACACAATGGTCTAAATGCTGTTTCAGATGCTTTTCCATCCTGCCAAGAGTAGAATTCTGTGGAATAATCTCAACTCAATGCTTCCAATTTTGTGGCATTTAAATGGTAAAATTTAAAGATACTTAATGTCAGCACAAAATATCAGTTCGGCCATCAAAAACCCAGAACAGCCAAACCCTACCCTCCATCCATACTAGAAGTCGTCCGTACTGTAACTATACTAGATTAGTACTACACTGGTAGTCATCACCATCACAAACATTATCACTATTATTACCATCATCATCTTCACCATCCTATAACCATTATAATCATCAATAACCATCGTCATCGCCATCGCTCTCCTCATCAGCATTATAAGTATCATTGCCATAAGTGCTGCTGCAGTGCTGCTGCATGCATGACTACATGCGTGACAGCAGAGGCAGCCTGTTGCTGAGCACCTCTACCACAGACCCCCCAACCCTTTCCACGTCAGGTCGGGGAGAGACAGCAGGTAGTTCAGAGAGAGCACAGTCACGACACAAAGCTCCTCTAGAAATGTTTCAACACGACGCTCTCGCCACAGCGCCGTGGGCATCAAGAGAAATCCAGCTCAGTCGGCCGGAGGTGAGACACTTCACTCCTCTATACCTGGACGCCATCAAACTGCATCACGATTTACAGCACTGGAGGAAATCATCCTCTACAAATCATATCTGTTCTTCATTGAGCAGTATCTACTTTAATACAAGGGGGAAAAAGTTGCATAATTGTGAGAATATTTAACTTCTAACTATGAATCTTCACACTTTCAGGTGCAAATTTTCTCCTATTCAGAAAGAACAATACGTCATCGCCACAAATGCATTGTGGGTCTGTAGACGTTCTGTACTTGTTATTTGTCACCCCCCACCCCTGTCTCTCTCTCTCTCTCTCTCTAACAGTTCAGTACCACCTTCCTCATCTGTACTTGAGACTTTCAAACTGAACAGTTCACTGAACAGGTACAGTATAATAATCCAAATAAGTGGCAATGCACACGGCAGCATACAGCAGAGCCTGTAGTTGGTTACACCACAGTGTAATTCAAAGTGGACAGTGCATTAGGATTATGTCTAGGATAATATCAGTCCTCAATGGGTTGAGAAGATGCTCTGACCTTCTGGGATGATGAAGCCTTTTCAAACCAAATTTCATCAGGCTATAAACGAGACTGTTCTTCTTAGTTCTTAGTTTTTGGAAAGAGTTTGTTACAAGAACTTAAAAGACCACGACAAACTGGAATGTAGTTTCCCTGATTTGCTTTAGGGAGCCAGAGGGCTTTAGTCCAAGTATCGTTTTCATATTTGTCCTCCCGTCTCCCGTCTAATTTTGTAGTGAACGCTCTGCCTCAGAATAGAGCTTTGGCGCTCTTCTTCTCTGCCATCATTCAATTTAATTTAACAATTACATTTCAGTGATTATTTTTGTTTCCCTGTCTTTTTCCATTTTGTTTAATTTGCCCCGTGACTGTTGTAACCTCCCTTTAGAGTTGCTTCCTTTATGTACCAGTGCCAGAAGCTGTTAGCATACTTCTCACAATATAGACTCGTTGAAAGTCAGACCTCTGTCCCATATGATACTCCACAGCCTCCAGAAGCATCCATGATATGATTGTGTTGGCTTGGACACAATAGTCCAGAACATAATGAAGGTCCTGGTCGGGAAAAGCCCTGTGTGAATATGCCGAACACAAGCTATCTGAGCTTACAAAGACTGAAAACCAACAGAAAATTGGATAAGGGTTTTACATCCCTCAGTATTCCAGTTAATATAAACATATATAAACCAGAATAAACACGTATCTGCATTATTGTAAGGCGGTTTAACACTGAAATGCACTACAACTCATATAGGTGCAACTGACTCGTACGCTACAGCAGCAGAACAGCCTGCCGTGCTAGTCACCATGCTAGCTCAGCACGACAGGCGATCCAGCGGACACCTATAGAGCCCATAGGACCCCTGGGAGCTGGCCTATATACTGTACGCTGCAAAGAGAGATAGACACCGACAGAGCGATAACAAGAGTTAACAAGCGAGGGGGGAGAGAGGTGGAGGAAGTGGGGAAGAGTGGCAGAAATGTACATGTACATCCAGAGAGGGAAAGTCAGTGATGCATTAACACACACACACACACACACACACACACACACACACACACACACACATAGGATAAGGGTAAGGAGGAAGTCGTGCAGATAGAGAGGGAGGGAAGGCTGGTGGGAAAAGGGTGGAGGGAGGGAAGTGATGAGTAAAGCGATTGAAGGAAAAGATTTTCACAGCTGGAAATTCAACAGTGTTGTGACTGGAAAATGCACAGTCAGCATTCCTTGGTATGACCCCCCCCCTTCTCTCTCTCTCTCTCTCTCTCTCTCTCTTTCTCGCACACACAAACACAAATATACCCTTCACATAGTCAGCAGCTCCACACACATGAACACTGAGGCACACGCATGGATGAGCACTCACTCTGCAGAGACATGCAGGTCTACACACACACACACACACACACACACACACACACACACACACATACACATGAGACCGTGTAAATACATGCCGCACACACACACACACACACACACAAACACGTGCAGTGGAGTGCTCTATTAACATTCTCCACAACAGTGAGCCTGGGGGATTTCATCAAATGTAAAGAAAAAACACTGTCAAACTAAATGACAGCGCCACATCTCACCCGAGAGGTTGGTTCAATATGAAGACGCCTTGAAGGATGGACAAAAACACTCACGGGAGCAGCATTCAAAAACAACTTCATCTCACACGGCAGACAAGAAAAATCACACCTACTCCCCTTTCATATCCATTCACCCATTCCCTTGCTTTTTGTGTTTTGTATTTCATAATTTATCTTTGCCTTGTATTTTGTACATTCTTCGATACTTTTATGCTGCTGCAACCCCAGAATTTCCCCCTGGGGATCAATAAAGTATCTATCTATCTATCTATCTATCTATCTATCTATCTATCTATCTATCGATCTATCATCTATCTATCTATCTATGTGCTATCCCTCTTATATTCTCTCCCTACAACATGCTATCCCTTAGACTTGCTTGCCCTGCGTGTGATCATACTCCTCTGTACGGCCCTACTAGGCCAAGAACAGTGTGAGTAGTCAAACTGACACAATTGCAGTTTAATCTCCTGTCCCACCAAAAGGATTGTATATCATAAATCATTTAAAAGCACCATGCCGTATATTTTTTGTTGTGTGTCATGTATTCTGTTGGCTGGGATAAGAGCTCCAGCAGTCGTCCGTTGTTTGGGATACAAAGAAGTGATTATGTGTGACAACCAGATCATCAAACTCACATTTCAGTTGACTCACCACAGGCGACCGTGCATTCTGAATTTTACCAGCCAATTTAATTTCTCAGTTGGCAAAGTAGAGTTTAGATTTGAAAGACTTGTGATTCTGTGCCAAAATGGTTATAGGGGAATTAACACATTTACCAACCACAGCTGAAATCTACCTGCTTCTAGCTGAAGGCTGGTGATGACGACAAAGCCCCTGACTGCTATTCTGAGGCCAGGGTAGAGTACTACTGTACTTCCTTCCTCTGAGCCTAAAAGGAAGGGGTACCATGCCAAGTCTCTGGTCCTGGTGGGAACCCTGGCCAACACTGGCAGAGTAGATGGCCAGGCTTCTGCTGCTCCCATTTATAAAGCAGCACTACTGAAAGAGGGGCAGGTTTCAGTGCCACTGTTCCACCTGCACTAGAACAAAAAAAAGACACTGATGTGGAAAGAAAGACCAAATTAAGCGCTAACCATTACAGAGGAACTGCTGTCGTGTTGAGACGTTAAAATGACCAAGAACAGCAAACCCAAGGCTACTCTGAGACAGACCACCTGCCACTCACTTCCTGTCTGTCTAGCCAATGACAGTTGAGCTACAGTTTAGGACAGGAGGCAGATGCTGTCTACTTAAAGGAATTACTCTCTCTGTCTGTTTTTCCTCCCTTTCCTCCCGATTCTGCCTTTCCTTTCTGCTGTCTCTCTTCCTGTAATCTGGCTTCACCTCCCTCTCTTTCTGACTTTGTGCCTCTTTAAAATATATATATATATATTATTGACTTGAGTGTCACAATTTATCAATATTGCCAAAATGATTTCACAATACATTACAATGTAGAACAATCATATATCAATGATATAGAAAAAATATGATGCTACAAATTGTGGTATAATATACAATGACTGAAATATTGATTACAATTATGACTGATCCTTGGTTATTGATTAGGATTATAATTAATCTGATTCTCTCTGTCAGTAACTATATGGACTATAGATAGATGTTTTTATTCCGTCTCATCCTTGCTCACAGAAAAAAGGAATAAGACTGTTATGGTTCATCAGTGGGGTTGTAGTTGTTTTTGTTACAGCGTAGTGAACAGCAGGTTCAACAAAGTTATGCACCTTTGATTCAGACTGTACCTACACATGACCATAACCTATCAGTGCAAAAACAACTTTGGATAAGGTTAGCTTTTGGGTAATGTTAGGGATAAGGTTAAGATTAGTATTATGCCACTAAGACTTCGATCACGGTTAGGCAACTGCTTTGGTTCAAGCTTTTGTTGAAAATGAAAACACCGTCGGAGTTGAAGGTAAGTGTTTATTCACCATCCCGACCACCGTCCCCTTATTTTCCAATTTCAACTTCAAACTACTGCCTGCCTCAGTCACAGGAACTCTGCCTCCTGTGTCACTTGATTAATAAGCAATCATACATAATTACGTTGCATTACTTTTCGTAACTAGAACTACGAACTTGACATGAGAACAGGCTGCTCTTGAGTCTGACACAAATTCAGAGATGAGATGATTTTACAGACGCTAATCGAGGCTTAAGGGGCTCCGTCTCTCTCTGCTGCCCCCACCAAAACACACACACACACACACACACACACACACACATTCAAACATCCAGAGGTACCCAGGGTAGTCTAATGAAGAGCTCAGACAGAGGCTGCCCAGGCCTTTGTCCTGTTGAGAGGAGCCTGGGTCGCCCAGGGCAACACGTGGACCAACCACCACAGTCCTGCAGAAAGCCTGCCACACGGTCCATCTTACCCCCTCCAGAAAATACTACTTTCACTGCAGTAAACCTCACACACTCCAAACATGGCAGGAACAACCATCTCCACACCATTTGATACACCTGTTGGGGGCATCCTGGTGGCTAATGTACATACCATGTACCTGCAATGTCCTTGTCTTTCTCCAATGGAAACAAGCATGTTCAATTCCTTTCAATTCTAAACACTTTGAATTATTGATTGTGCTGTGTTAAACTGTCTACCAGCTGCTCATGGCAAGGTTTCTTAATTGAAGTTTTTCTAATACCGACACTTTACTGCAAACTACTGAAACACAGAATACACAAAATCGGAATTGCGTTGCAATTTTTCAGAAATGTTTTCACAAAATCAAACATTTCTGGTCACAATAATCAGAAAAAAGGGGACGGTCATATGCTAGCTTTTAAGCACTACAGTTTACTGGATCTCCACAGTATAACACATAACAGTGTACAGTATAATCAAAAGAGCTTTCATCATTTTCTCTGCTCCTCGTGTAACAGGGTTGAAGAAGTTTGTTGATCTCACTCTTGTTAGAAATACTATCTTTCAGCTAATTTAGGAGCTAGCTTTTAAATGAGCTCTTTCAGAGGCTCGGCCATCTATCATGCTGGCAGACACAGCAAGCTGGAATAACAACAGTTGTACATCAGCTTTAATGGAAGTAGTATGGTAATGAAGTATGAGTGAAAACAAGACAGTGTTAATGTCCCAGCCAGGTGTCTTTCAGGCCAGGAAGGAAAGCCTCCTCTCAGAGCGAGTTTCTCTCTAGTCTCAAACCTGCAAGTCCTGTGTCTACCCGCAATATAGACAGGCATGCCAATAAAGCTAATTCAAAAACTTGGTCCTGAAGTAACTGAAGCATAGCCAAGTGATTTCTACTAGAAGAGTGAGTGTAACAGACATGTTCATTCATTAGAGCTGTGCAAGACATATAAAGTATGAGGCTGTGTGGGCTGAAGAGCATTGCATCCCCTCTCTCTTCTATTTCCCCATAATGCTACACTGTATACAGTCCAATTAAGACCATAACAATTATCTTAAAAAACACCTTTGTGAGTGTACCATTTGAAAGTGTAATTCCCACCAGGTTATCAGCTAGTTGGACACATGCAGGCAAGTAAAATTGGATACACACATACAGCCTGGCAGGTTCAGGAGAAGCACTGGGATACACAGTATGAGACATGTGATGAGTGTGAAAGGCTCAGCTATCCACACACACTCACAGTGAGATGATTGTGCAGTGTGAAATGCCTTGCTACAGTTTAACCAGGTGGTCCAACAAGCATGTTGGTCAACCATGCTATGTGCCAGGTGGTCAGTCGATTCAAGAATTTATTCTTGAGTTTGGTCATTTAGGCTTTGCACACACTTGTATGTTCTTTGGGTTGTTTCGTGTTCAAAAGGTTTTAGTTTAGTGGTTTTCGCAACTTTGCAGTGACACATCCACATGCATTCAGCGTACACATTCAGAAAAAATGAAAACCATATAATGTTCTTCAGAACAGAATGTTCACTGTTGCCACGACGATGCAACCATGGCAACATTGTGAGGGAGCCAGGAAGGAACTAAGAGATGCCCCCTATGAATCACCCACAGTCAAAACATTCACACGCATCACCTGAAATGTAGCAGAGTGATTTGATGGTATAGTTAAATGAACAAAGCTTATGAGATGAATTTATTCTCTCAAAGATACGTTTGGAATTGTTTTCATGGAGTCTGGCTGAACCTACCTACCTACCAATGTTTTGAATATTCTTTTGAATATTCTCTACGTCTCTCTCTACGTAGACTATTTTACAGTATATTTGCGTATGAGGCTTTAGTGTGTGACAGAGTGTACAGGGCCATCTCACAAATACTGTGAGGTTTAAATCCCAAAAAGAGAACAAACAGGCACTGATGTTCTTGTTCTGTCAGATGAGGAGCATTTGTTGTAGTCTGGCTAAATAAATGGTCAATAAAATAAAATGACCTGCATATCATAATTTCATCAACGTCATCATCATCATCATCGTCATCATCACTACCATCATCATCAGCAGCATGTCATCATCATCATCATCACCATCACCACCACCACCACCACAACACCAACATTATTAAATCATCACCATCATCGCCACCAACACCATCATTACATCTTACATCGTCATCATCATGGAGTACACAATGCAGATACAATGATGTCTCTGTCCACCTTCCTTACTGATTCTCCTTCACCTGGGCCATCACCATGACGATGGGAGCCAGCTCCATGGATACAGTCACTAGGCAACCAGCAGCATCAGCAGCAGCAGTGTCCTGACAGCGCAATGGAGCAGCAGAAAGAGCAGACCCTGCCTGGGCCAGGTCTCCCAAATCATCCTCCTCTACCTGCACTCAACTGTTCCCTGGGAGGGTAAAGAACCCCATCTTTCTTCCCGCGGTGCTGTCACCATGGCCATCAAGAGGCAAATTCAGGTTAGACAATCAGGGGTGAGATACTTCACTCCTCTATACCTGTGCAAACCTCCTCACAGTTTACCGCATTTGTCTAAATCATTTTCTACAAATCATGTCCTTCCTTTATTGACCGGCGCCTAATGAATATTCCATTCTCATGAAAATGTAACCTTAACTATGAATCTTCACACCTTAGCTGTGAATTTTCTCACAAGTCCTACAATCCTCTTCTCACATTCATAAAGAACTCGATCGTCTCTATCTTTGGCTACTCATGTCAATATCCTTTTTTGGATGTTTACTATCAGAAACATATATTTTATCTAACAAATGGGCATTTTGTCACTATGCAGACCTCCTGACATGGATTAAGATATTTGCATCTACAATGTGTTTTGAAATTGTTTTTTAGCTAGCTAGCTGTAGCTTGCAAAACCATGTGGTATGTGACTGTGCAGAATCTGTATTATTACCAGGCTATGTGTAATTCATGCAATTCATAGAAATTGACTAATTCCCCTGTTACTGCACTTATTGAGGATTCACACCCAAGTCACAAGTCACATGTCTTGGGTCTGAATCCTCTTAAGTTACATGCAAGACAGGAGGTGCTTAGTTTAAGAGAGCCTTACTGGTTACATCACTATAGTATAAGGGTAAAATGATGATGTAGTGCCTGCTATAAGACTGATACAACTCCGGTAGGTGAAGTCAACATGAACTCAAAAACATAAAACACTTCCAAAACTCTTAATAATTAATTAAAAACTGCATTCATTGTTGCTATTGGCTCACATATAGACACTGCTCTCTCTCTCTCTCTCTCTCTCTCTCTCTCTCTCTCTCTCTCTCTCTCTCTCTCTCTCTCTCTCTCTCTCTCTCTCTCTCTCTCTCTCTCTCTCTCTCTCTCTCTCTCTCTCTCTCTCTCTCTCTCTCTCTCTCTCTCTCTCTCTCTCTCTCTCTCTCTCTCCCTATGCCTTTATCTATCACCATTAAACAGGGAACTACGAAAGAAATAGAAACTTACTACAAAAAAAAACTTCAGGACTAGGGGACTAGGGGACTAGGGGATGAGGAACATACCAATAATAAATCTTACAGCGAACACAAGTCGTCAGAACATCTTATTTTCACTTTGGTATAGATCCTACAAGTATCTGGAACCACTGGAAGGCTGAAACACATTTTTCCGTGGTAAATGTTCTCCTTTTTTTAATGTTGGTAGAAAAAAACAGTCTCGGGCACTGCTCCAGAGTCTCCCAAAAGTAATTGGCTTAAGATCTGGTATGCCTAGAAAGACTGGTGGGTGTACTCTCTATGCCAACAGAAAGAGATGGGTGTACACTGTATGCCCAGAGAAAGATGTGGCACTATATACCCTGAGCATGAGGTGGGTGTACTCTGCATGCCCATGCAATGAGGTGGTATGCTCTATATGCGATACTCAAAACACACAATGGCTTGCATGCAAAAATATGCAAAATACGCGTATTAGCAACAATTGTGAAGCCCTGCTGATAGGGAAAGGCAATAATAGAACTCAATGATCAATATGCATGTAGAAAAGCTACAGAATAGGTTGCATTGTGAATCAGATATTTAGATGGTCAGAAGAACCCTCATTGGTTCCCTTAGAGCAGGGATATTCAACTTTGTTGGCAAGTGGGCCACATAAAACAATATATGGGACAGGTGGGTCGGTCAGTCCTAATATTACTGTGCATTTACACAACATCAGCCTATTTCAAATATTGTCCATGTTGTCACTCAATAAAGCACCCTGTGTGACGACTGTTTGTCGATTGTTCAGCATTTTGTATTATTTTTTATTATTACCGTTATTATATTAATTGCCTGTGTATCTGGCCCACGGGACGCCTGTTGAATAGGTCTGCCTTAGAGTGTCCCATACAGGGAAAAGCCTGTATGTGGTCTGAGAGACATATGCAGTGTGGCTGCATAGGGACTTGAAGACATCAAATTACAGCACATCATTTAACAAATTATCCAGAAAATAAAAAGCTTTAACCTTCTACAGGTAATAGCGGTAATAACCCATTCAGCTGTAACATAAGACAGCTTACAAGCCCATGTCCACGGCTGTATTTAGCATGACAGGCTAATAGAACTAAATAATGGCCATGATGGGCTAATAAGCCTCAATACCTCAGACTAGTGGATTTAACAGGTGTGTGTGCGTATGTGTGTGCGTATGTGTGCGCGTATGTGTGTGTGCGTGATAATGTATTATATGGAAGTATGAAGCTATCATAGCAGAGAGGCTGGGGGCTACATGTCAGGATAGGAGGGTATATGACACCGCATCATCTCTCTCTCTCTCTCTCGCTCTCTCTCTCTCGCTCTCTCTCGCTCTCTCCTCTCTCTCCCTCTCTCTCGCGCGCGCTGTCTCTCTCTCCCTGCAGTCGTGGCTGTTTCATTAGCTCATCACAGAGCTAGATGGGCCTGTGGATGAAGCTCTTAGCCAACGCTGGGACCATCTCGGTAGAAACGTGGGTGAAAAATACAATGAATCAAGATAAGCACACACACAATGCTGTTGCTCTTGGGCAACATTTACGTAAATGTTCAATGTTGCCATTCAGTTTGTCGCATAAAGCTACTAAAATATTCATATTTTATGTGTCCATGAGAATATTGTCGGAATTCAGTGCACTCTGTGTGCCCCTCGCGATAAAGACTTATAGTAATCCTGTAATACATTTCAGAAGGACACTATACAATATCACAGCAAAACTATAAGTCCCTATAGGAATACTGTAGTAATACCATAGGAGATTAAAATGCCATAAAGTAAGATCAGCTTTCTATGAACTCGCTATTGAGTACCACAGACAAGTCCCTGTAGTAATATTATAGCAATATTAGAGTGATTTTTCGCTACATTCATGTCAAATATTGCAGCAATTAAACGCATCTATTTATGTATCATTGGTTATAGTCATGTCTTACGTTGTAAGGTAGAGTAATTATCCATCTGGCAGGCTGGGGTTGGTGGATCCGGTAAAAAAAAATCCTCTGGTGGCCCCTTTAGACACCGCAGCACCGGACTGATCCTTCAGTCTACCGGGAAGAACCAGGACCGGTACCATCACCCACTGCCAGCCGCATCTTTATCCCCGGGGCCAGAAAACGGAGCAGTTGAGCGGATCATAACCCGGATAATATCATTCATAACCAGATATCAGATTAAAAAAAACATAGATATTCAACTGTCCAGTTGCATTCAAGTCCGCCTGGATCATTCAGTATTTTAATTCCAAGTCGATTCAAATGTTTTCAGATGTCCAGCAGATTGTCCTCGATGACGGTACAAGATACCCTCCGTGTAAAAACCAAGACGCAGAGTGGAGCTGCAGGCACCGGGAATAGCCTGCATACACCGTTATAAAACCACACCGGGTAAACGGATCCGTTACCGAATCGCTCAGAACGGAGAGAAGCGATGTCCTTCCCCGTTACCATACATACCCCCGCTGCAGGGAAAAAACACATTCAGCAGGAGCGTCTCCTCCCATCTAACCCCGTAGAGAGAGGGAGGAGGGAGAGAGAGAGAGAGGGGAGAGGGAGAGATGGATGAAGATGGAACGAGGACGCCAGAGTAGGTGTGTGTGTGTGTGTGTGTGTGTGTGTGTGTGTGTGTGTGTGTGTGTGCGCGCGTGAGAGAGAGAGAGAGTTGGTGTGCGTATAGCTTATGTGTGAGCTCATGCATGCCTGCTGTGAGTGTCTCAGTGGTTGTCTGTATGCCACCATGTGAGTGTGTGTATGCGTGTGTGCATGTGTGCGTGCGTAAGAGAGAGAGAGAGAGAGAGAGAGAGAAAGAGTGTTGTGCAAATGAAGATGAATCTAGTCCAATAGAGTAGAACATACACACACACACACACACACACACAGAATCTGCCATGCTAAAGTAATGAGTTGTAATTAATGACCTTGCTGTTGTGTTATTTCTATTACAACATTTCTACTGCAGCCTCTTCCTCTCTGTGTTTGAACTTGTTCCCACTGAGAAACCTGTTAACCAGAAGTTAGGAAATGAACCCAGACAGGCAGTGGCACTAGAGTGCTTCTGGTGAGGCATCCACTCAACATAACCAGTGCCTTCATGGTAGTTTAACTGACTCGTGCCTCAACTCAGAGGCCCGTATCCAACGTGGAATCTATTGCCTGCATTCTTTCACCAAGACTGTTGAAACTGACATTGATACTGGGCCATTTTGTTTTCAGTCAGTGTCAATCACCTTCAGCTGAAGTTAGGACTTTTTAAGTGCTGTCCAGGGAAAAGCTCATTAGTGTGCGCCTTAACACGATGCTAAGATAAAAAAAAGCTAGTGGCAGTGCGGATGGGTTTGTCCTAAACTCCCATTATCCAAATCCAAACAGCCTAGGCTATGAATGATCTTGCAGGAGTAGGTCTGCAGTGATTGAATTGTGGCCCGGGCTTACAGGAGGTCAAGGTAAAAACAGAAGCATAATAAGGATAAAAACTGGAGCAATTGCATTTGTTCCAGAAACAACAAGTAGGCTGCTGGAATATGAGATATGCCTGAATGATGCCTCCTCTTGGCAATGAGACAGAGTGGTTCCTACCGTGGCTGCCGCTGGAACCAAACACTGGACCGGTGGTTCTCAGTCCTGGTCCTCGGGGGCCCAGAGCCCTGCTGGTGTAATCTGCGACTGGGATGCCAGATGAATGCAATTAACTAACTGGTAGGATAGAAAAGCAGCCGAGGATCAGGACTGAGAAGCCCTGCACTAGACAGGGACAGGAAGACAGGAGAGATCTACTCCACATTACAGTCACTTAGCAGACGCTTTTATCCAAAGCGACTGACAAAGGTACTTGACACTATGTGGGGATCAAACCCACGACCCTGAGAGTCTCATGTACTACCGACTGAGCTGTCCGGGCCCTACCCTATTCTACCCTACTCAACTCCACTCTACTCTACCCTACCCTACTCTACCTTACTCTACCCTAGTCTATACCCGACCCTACCCTATTCTACCCTACCCCTCTCTACCTCATTCTAGTGTTCTCTACAGTACCCTACTTTACTCTACTCTACTCTACTCTACCATACCCCACACTACTCTACTCTACTCTACTCTACTCCACTCTAAAGTAGTAGTTAATGACATTATATGCTCATGCCATCTGTGCCAGTTGGCAGTGCCAGGCTGAGGCTCCAGTTAAACCCAGAAGGCAGCGCTGGGATTCTCCAAGATCGACTGAGATTAACAACAGTCTGTCAGAAAACAGTTAGGAAACCAGCCAGCCTGACATCTCTGTCTGCCTGTCTGCCTGTCTGTCTGCCTGTCTGTCTGCCTGTCTGCCTGCCTGCCTGCCTGTCTCTCTCTCTCTTAAAACGTTCACCACTGGGAGGACTACAACTTCTACACGTCATTCAGTTTTCACTTCTGGGGATGGAATTTCCTCCATTGGATTTTGAAGCAATACTAGCCAAAGCCCTGTTTAACAGCTGGGACTGCATTTGTTGCCTGGCAACAACAGTAACCAAATTTAATGTGCTGCAGGGCTTTTAGGAAAAGTGTATAAAAAAGTTTCAAAAATGAGATATCCTGGTCAGGGCTGGAGCTTATCCCAGCATGCACTGGGCAGGAGGCTGGGATACACCCTGGACACGTCGCTAGTCCATCACAGGGCAAACACATAGACAGAGTACCACACTCACGCTCACTTTCACACATATAGGTCATTTTAGTCTCCAGTTCACCTAGCATGTCTTTGGACTGTGGGAGGAAACCCACGCAAACGAACCAGGGCCGGGACTCCAACCCAGGGCCTTCTTGCTGTGAGGTGATACCCAACTACCCAAATAACATAGCCAACATTGTAATTAAGTAATGCCTATCTTTAGCAAATGAATGATAGCACAAACTAAGAAGAAAGAATTATGGTATTTAAAGGATAGTAAGTGTGAATGATAACACTTATACAGACTGGAAGTGTATAGTCTTCCAGTAATGGTGCTGAGGAAGGTAAGTTTGTGTCTCTTGTGTATCATCTGGCCTCATTGTGCCTCTTAGCTGCTCTAAATCACTGTAACCACTGCTTTTGATGGTTATTTTGCTCACTCATACTCATAATGGTCAGTATGATTGCTTCACTTTTTTAATCTCTTATTAACATCTTCATCTTCAACTACACCAAATGAAATAAAATGATTCAGTATTGCCAATAAACCAGTATTCTAGGATAAAAAAATGGTGCCATACAAT
Organism: Hoplostethus mediterraneus; assembly: GCA_034670385.1. NCBI lineage: Eukaryota > Metazoa > Chordata > Actinopteri > Trachichthyiformes > Trachichthyidae > Hoplostethus > Hoplostethus mediterraneus. Next base: position 1,560,385 of record JAXDDW010000076.1, on the reverse strand, counting down.
TACACGTGATTAGCTGTGCAGCCCTACTTTCTCAGGCTGAAACTGGTTTTGAGAAATGAAGTACCGGAGAAGGAAAGCACTGTGTGCCAAAGCCTCATTCCTCTGTCATTCTCCCAGAGCACCGGAAGGAAACTCCACGCAGAAAGGGCGGGGCGAGGATTTGAAACGGCATCCTTCTTTCTGTGAGGCTTTCGGTGAAGTTTGGGCCACTGCCCATGTTTTGCCAAAAGCCAAAAGCCAAGGGGTGAAATTTAAAACTGGGAGTGGGCCACAGGCGCAAAATGATACTAATGGACAGTTATTTACTGTATTAACTGCAACGATTAAAAAATAGTTTAATAGTTTTAGACAGTTTTGATGCTGAAAATTTAGATGCTGCAAAATAAATAAGCCTTATAAGGAGCCATTTCTCAAAATAATACATAATAGATAAGCTATTAAATTGAACCAAAATAAATCTAAATCGGAATATGTGACACACTTGTTTCATGGAAGCCAAGGTCTGGTGTAGATGGACAAATATGGATCTGTGCTTTATATTTAGAAAGCTTAACTGGGTTGTGTTGCGGGCACCAAGTTGCTGCTCCTCTTTACCTGTTCATAAGCAATCAGAGCATCACCGTGGCCAGATTCCTCACACAAGCATCAGCAATGGCTATAGAGCCGCCAGTGAAAACTGCAGTGGCCAAACTCTGTCTATTTAGGGCTCTGGTTCACACAAGGCAGTTTGGGCAGGACTAGATGTGCTATGCTTTAGGCAGCTCTGGTACTGGGTTAATGCTGCACATGCCTGCAAGACTGTGTGTGTGTGTGTGTGTGTGTGTGTGTGTGTGTGTGTGTGTGTGTGTGTGTGTGTGTGTGTGTGGGTGTGCCGAATGCTGTCAGAGATGCTGAGCTAACACAGATAACTGGATCACACACTACGATGGACATCAGCTAGGAGGCAATAGAAGCCAACTACCAGTGTAATGAATAGATGCCTACTTGGCTGGGCTGGTGATGGATATGTGTGTGTGTGTGTCTGTGTGTCAAGGGAGGGTGTTTGTTGAGAGAATGATGTGATTACAGCTATATTCAGCTACTGTCACACACACTTTCAACACACACACGCACACACACACACACTCACTCTTCATTGTGTCCCAGAGAGACAATATGAGTATGACATGATACCCTGCAGGTAGCAGTTCATAGACTGAGCCAGTAGCCTGGTGCAGAGCAATATAACTGTTAGGATGTTTAATAAGTTAATGTTGTCAAGCTACAGATACATTTCCAGCCAATAAGAAGAGCGTTGCCCATTAGTACTTAACACAAATTTACAGGAAGTAAGTTGAATTACTGGAGGTTTAAAACTATATAAAAAAAATATAAAAAACGGTATATAAGGTTTGGGCCTCGGTTTCAGAGACATAGCAGCAGGACTGTAGTCAAGACCCCGGGCCCAAGTCAATTTCATGACCAGGTCCAGTCGAGTTCAAGTTATGGTCAAATGGGGTTGAGACCAAGTCAAGACCGAAAACCAGAGCAAATCAAGTCTCTTCAAGACCAAGAACAGAATATAGGCAATAAGCAGTGCACATGTCTTTTGAGGAGTTTCTTACGGATGGACAGACATAGAAAAAGTGCACAGGTGGAGGAAATTAATCAAACATCAATAAAATTACCATTTTTGTATATTTTTTGATGGGGAAAATTCAAGTCAACATCCAGAGACCAAGATGAGTCAAACAGTGTTCTTGAGACCAGACTCGAGAACACTGATTCTCATGTACAAACTTGTTTCTCCAAAAAGTGGAGCTGTGTTTTTGATATGTTACACTGAAATATCAATGTTTTGGCTTGGTCATGAAACATGTAATGCAGAACACAACAGTAGAGAACAGCTGCTAGTATATGTAGTATACGGGTAAAATCACATGGCGATGTTTAATATGAAACAAACTCATAGGCACATAGAAACAGACACACACACAAACACTGCAAGATAGTGCCATATAGCCAAATGATTCATCAAGGTTTGTATAATTCATAGGTTTATGAATAAGCGATATGAGATTATAATGTGATTCATAGAGACACTATAACTCAGCTCCAACCACAGTTGTGAGGGATTGGCTGTAATTCACCCACAGTGCCACTGCTTTCACACACACAGCACAGAGTAAACACAGGCTTTCCCCTGCTTATTAAACTCTCAGTGCTTTTTATGACTGCCTAAAGAGCAAAAGGGGAAATGTTTATTTTCCTTACATAAGGCGTTTGAATGAATATCGTTGTACAGTACCAATGGGTGCATGTATATTTCCCTTGTATTTGGTTTTCTGACTGCTTTCAGTGTATTCTTAGAGGGTCTCCAACTCACAACTGCACAAGTCCCACTGCACTGATGATGTTACCACCTGAACCTGTGTAAAAGACAAACCCACTAGCGATGCCAGCAGAAAGGTGCCGGAAGCTTATTGATGTTACAAGAAACGTTTGGATGAAGTCCAAACGCTGTGCAAGTAAGTATTAGAAAAGGGAGCCAATAATCATGACCATAGCTACTTTTCAAGTCATAAATTATTTTCTGTATATTTGTATTATTGTTTGATCATGTGCTGTTAAATAAAACAGAAGAACGTGTAAGATATTGAAATGCAAGGGTGCCAATAATCCTGGCCAGAATTGTACATACATTGACTTCAGCTGTGCACATTAACATTGTTCCCCATGACCTGAAAAAGTAGCTACATTTGTCACTCGTCACATTTGAGGAGATAAAGTTGCCAGGGGGTCTGAAAAGTCACTAAGTCTGTTGGCCACAGGAAGAGCAGAGCAGAGAGAAAAAGATCACCCCGCTACAGGCTTTGCAAACATTTATATTATCGGTTTGAGGACATTTGTTCGCACTTGAAGTGGTTGCATAATGGATTCGGATTTTGAGTTAGGGTGAGATCTGGAAGAGATTATCGTCCCTCAGCAAATCCTACCCCATATCAATCTGGGATTATACCAATAATTGATTAGAGGAGAAGACAGCAGACACGAACAGAACAGAACAGAACAGAACAGTAGGCAGCCTCGTCCCAGCGTCTTCTGCCTGCCAATATGAAATATCCATGGTTGCTATGGAAACGCAGTTTCATGAATCACTGTGTTTTTTTATGGGGCCAAAAGCTGCAGTTTAAAGCTGTCTTGTGTATACTGTGCCTCGTCTATAGTGTAAGCCTTGGGATCTGTTAGGTATTAGTTGTGGGGGAAGACCAATCCTATACTGATCCCACTGGAATGACTAATTGGCTGGCTAGTTGGTTGGATGGCTAACTGACTGATGGACTGACGGACGGACTGGAGAGAGAGACTGGAATGAGTGAAGCGAGCTGGACTCACGCCTGTATTGGTATTGGAAGTACCTGGTATGCTGTAGCATTTATTTATGGAGTAGGCTGTGAACCCATCTCTTGCCGTAGGACTTGAATGGACCCGAGTTATCGACTCACGATGATTTGTCATGATGCAAGTTGACCATTTCAGTGTCAGGTGCTGCTGACTTGGCTGGGGCGATGTTTTAGGAGAAGGCTTGCACCCATCATAAGTCATGTCATTGAGCTATCTAACATGCAGAACGATGCATTTTCATTAGGTCAGCCAGTGAGGTGTAGAGACATGTAAAAACCTCTATTGCATTTTGAATCACTCACCAGGAGTCGACTCCAACTCTAAAGAATGTAGGAGCTGATGAGCCAACCTGGCTCTTTTCTGGTCGACCTGTCAGTAGAATAAACTGTAACCTGCTGAGCCACCAGAAGCCCTGATATTTATAATGCCTCTACCACTCAGAACAGAACAGAACAGATCAGAACAGAACAGAGAATAGAACAGAGAATAGAACAGAACAGAACAGAACAGAACAGAACAGAGAATAGAACAGAACAGAACAGAACAGATCAGAATAGATCAGAACAGAACAGAACAGAACAGAACAGAACAGAACAGAACAGAACAGATCAGAATAGATCAGAACAGAACAGAACAGAGAATAGAACAGAACAGAACAGAACAGAACAGAGAATAGAACAGAACAGAGAATAGAACAGAACAGAACAGAGAACAGAACAGAGAACAGAACAGAACAGAGAATAGAACAGAACAGAACAGAACAGAACAGAACAGAGAACAGAACAGAACAGAACAGAGAACAGAACAGATCAGAAAATGAACAGAGAACAGAACAGAACAGAGAACAGAACAGATCAGAGAATAGAACAGAACAGACCAGAACAGATCAGAACAGAACAGAACAGAACAGAACAGAACAGAACAGAACAGAACAGAACTGAGAATAGAATAGAACAGAACAGAACAGAATAGAACAGAACAGAGAATAGAACAGACAGAACAGAGAACAGAACAGATCAGAACAGATAGAACAGAACAGAACAGAACAGAGAACTAGAACAGGATCAGAACAGAGAATAGAAACAGATCAGAAAGAGGAATAGAACAGATCAGAACAGAGAATAGAACAGCACAGAACAGGAATAGAACAGATCAGAACAGAGAATAGAACAGAGAAATAGAACAGAACAGAACAGAAACAGACAGAACAGAACAGATCAGACAATCAGAACAGAAACAGATCAGAACAGAACAGAACAGAACAGAACAGAACAGAGAATAGAACAGACAGAACAGAACAGAACAGAACAGATCAGAACAGAACAGAACAGATCAGAACAGAACAGAACAGAACAGAACAGAACAGAACAGAACAGATCAGATCAGATCAGATCAGAACAGAACAGAACAGAACAGAACAGAACAGAACAGAACAGAATAGAATAGAATAGAATAGAATAGAATAGAATAGAATAGAATAGAATAGAATAGAATAGAACAGAACAGAGAACAGAACAGGACAGAATACGACAGATGGTTTGTTATTAGGTTTCTGTGGAAAGCAAGCCCTCTCTTCTGTTCTTTCCCTCTTCTTTATTTTCTCTCTCTCTCTCTACTGGTTTCAGTTTCTTTCCCATTGCTCCAATTTCTCCTCCCTCTCTCTGAGTCTGAAAGTACGTTCAGCTTCCATACTGCATTATGCCTTATATGGCATTTTGTGAATGGGTGTTGCTAAGTAACTGGAATGCAGTAAAGCGTGGCCACTTGGCTTTTGTATTTAAGATGATTAAGACAACCCTAGTTAAGCACTAGTGCTCCTGAGCTTACTGCAGGAATTAGCTATGTGCATAGAAAAAGCTGTGTCATTTTTGTGCCGCGTTATGAACGCACACACCTTGTTACTTTTTCAACGTGATATTTCTCGATAGCGAAACATCTGGTGTTAAGTCGCTGTGTTGAAAAGTAACACGTGATGTTGTACTGGAGGATGTGGTGAAAGTGCCAGACACAAGGTTTTTATAAGAAAGCAGTGATATGGAAGAATCCTAAAGTGGAGTGGGTGTATTTTTGGTCCTGAGACCCAGGTTTACTCGTGGACCTATTTCCAGGATCACTTCCAGGAGGTGTTGCAGTTTAAAAATGGCTCTTGTTGGATATTCATTTCATCATGATTTATGGATGATTGTGCTGTAATTGCAATTTAACTTGTTATATTTCTGGGGGGGGGGAGGCTGAGAAATAAGGCAGGATGACAGCATGTGTATTACCCCTGCCATGTAGTAATCCAGTAGAATACATTACTGCTGATCAAAGATTCTACTTTCTAAGTAAACACCCAACCCAGGCAAACTCAGCCCAAACCTGAGGAATTAAAAATGTCTTTTATTGTCTTGTTTTGTTATAATTTGATCACTGTGTTTTTATTGAGCCGTAACGGTTATACGCAGTGTTGTGACAGAGGTACCCATACGGTCAGAGCAGATATCAACACCTCTAAGTAAAGATCATGTTCTTCCTTGTTAATGAGCGTGGGGGCAAGCTGTCTTGACCTGGGTGTCCACATCAGGGCTGCACCATCTGCAGATAAGACAAGCCGGACTAGATGCTTTCTAAGTCTATATAGAAATGTGCTTTTTACTTTTTAAATCAGCATTATGCTTTTATGTGTTGTCTTCTGTCCCAGTGCTGTAGAACTGCACACCCTTGCTATTGTGGTTTATTGTATTCAGGCTGTTTTGTGGAGCACTGTGAATTGTATTCCTTGTACAAAATACACTGTTGTTATTGTGTGAAAACCTGGTATCTGCAAAATGTCAACCTTTCAGGAACTAAGGATAACATCCTTGTTTTGAGCTTGACAGACATGCAATTTTCAGTTTATCCAGTTGGTATTTAAAGGATTAAATAAGCCCGAGGGTTGTAAAACTTGTGCGTGAGGAGCATGGAATCCTCCAATTTAACTTAAAACATGATCACCTCATTTCACCTGATGACAACAGCACTCTACTGTATAAATTAAGATTGATTGATTGACCCAGAGACACAAACATTTGTTACACACATGCATTTACACCTATATAAACACATATATACGCACACATGGGCACACAAGCAATCATACACATTATACACAGGTCTGCACATGCACAGATAGAGATTCAGCGAGAAAAGGACACACACACACACACACACACACACACACACACAGGCCTTGAGGATTCCTGTGTGTATCTCCAGCATAAGTTCATGTCAATTAGTCAACTAACTAATAGCTAACCAGCATGTAATCACCTTGTAATTATTGGGGTAATGGCCCTTTACAGCGCTGGGAGACTGATGTGTGTCTGTTGACTCTGATCTGATTGGCTCTCCGCACCATGATCACGCTCCTAATGGATTATGGGTAATGCCGACACACATGGTCAAAGGTCTAGAAATTGTCTTGTCATCCCTCGCTCTCTCTCATCTTTTCTTCTCCTCCCCTTTCCTCTCTCAACTCTCCCTCCTCTCTTTACCTCCTCTAGGCTCTCTCCTCTGTGTTTCTCTCATCTCTCTTTCTTCTTTTTTTCCCCCTGTAAATTCTCTCCATTTCTGACCTCATCTGTCTGCCTGTCTTACCTGGTTTACTTTCCACCTGCCTCTCTTTCTGTGTCTACTTTCTTTATCCCATCTGCACAAGAATGAATAGATACACTGTGATGAAGGCTTGTAAGCCAAAAAACATTTGCGGATAGAGTGTGTGTGTGTGTGTGTGTGTGTGTGTGTGTGTGTGTGTGTGTGTGTGTGTGTGTGTGTGTGTGTGTGTGTGTGTGTGTGGGGACGATGTTATTTTGGTCTGTATTTGTGGGATGAGTTGCCTTTTGATCTTAAGTAGCTCTTACAGAAATGAAATCCAGTTAGCATTGCTGTGCTAGCGAGGAAGAAGAGGAGAGGAGAGGAGAGGAGAGAGAGAGAGAGAGAGGAGAGGAGAGGAAGGAGAGGAGAGGAGAGGACCTAGTAAGGAGAAAAGAATCAGGATAAAACCTAATTTTAGTCCAGGAGCTGATACTGTTACAACTCAATTCTTCACCTCCCCCTATTTTTCTTTCTCTCTCTCCTCCTTCCCAGGTCTGCGCATCCTTTTCAAACACTCAACTTCTATCTTCCTTCCTGCTCTTTCTCTCTGCATCTTCTCTCCATTCACTATTCATCTACCTCCTGTGTGTTTAAAGTTTAAATATCACGTATGGGTGAGATGGGTGGATGGATTTCTCTCTCCTTTCACTTTATGTCACACATTCTGCCTCTCACTCCCCTCTCCTCTCTCTCTCTCTCTCTCTCTCTCTCTGTCTCTCTCTCGCTCTCTCTCACACTTGCGTCAGCACTTCTGCCTCCTGATGAATATATGAATGAGATTAAAACACACACCCTCCCTTTCTCTCACACATGCACAAGGACACAAAACAATTTACCATTTCCAGGGCGACAACTATCTGAATGTCCAGTGACTTTCTGAAATCTTAAAGCATCCCCCCACATTTCTTTTACAGAATAGAATAAACTGGAGGGCATTTGACAAAAAGCGTAGTAAAAGCCATCTGATAACTAGACAGGAAACGCCCTGTGTGAGGAGGACTTTGATTCTCTGCTTTAAGTCAACTCAGAACATCTACAACAACAACAACAAGTAAACAATGCAGCTAACAAGCAGTCGTTACCCCAAGCAAGGATACTATCTTCCCTATTTACAATGGAGGAGGAGCATTGCCTTGTGTGTGTGTGTGTGTGTGTGTGTGTGTGTGTGTGTGTGTGTGTGTGTGTGTGTGTGTGTGTGTGTGTGTGTGTGTGGTGTGTAATAAGCCATGTTTCCCAGACCCAGAGGGAATAATTGGCCCTTAATTCCAGGACATAAAGGGATAGATGGGAGATTAAAGTAAAGCCTGGAGGGATGGATAGATGGAAGCCTGGAAAGCACGAGGAAAAACTCTAGGAAGCAAATATATATATATAATGTATATAGGAAATCCAGATGTAGGAAGACAGACTGATGTGAGGCAGCGATTGGTTACGGGCAGGTTTCAACCCCAAACTTCTCCAGCCCTCCCTCCATGTCTCTCTCCTTCTTTCTTTCTCTCTCTCTCTCACTTCACTGTAGGCTCTCTGTTGCTATGGCAACCTGCCCCTGCCATCGCAGAGGAAGGAAGGATACCTGAAGAAGGGAGCAGATGGATGGATGGAGATGAAAAGTGAGAGAGAGAGAGAGAGAGAGAGATGGACGGATGCACTCACTGGCTGCGTTTTCAAGCGAACAATTAATGTGACAATTGCCAATCCCAGGATTGGCAATTGTCACATTAATTTACATGATTCCATAATTTGACAACTCCCCATAACAATCCCATTCAACATGAATGAAGTATTATTTCAATCCTCCGGGGAGAATTGTGGGTTTTATTGCTGAAAGAATAAATTAAATTTCATTAAGGAGGTCAAAGTGTGGGAGTGTGTATGGGTCAGAGCCACTGGTCCAATAGTCTGACGCCTTCAGTGCTTTCCAACAGATGGAAACTTGTTCTGACAAATCCACCCTCAAGACACTTGTCTGGAAATGTCACCATTACGGTGGTTACGTCTGTCTGAAAAATGCACGTGGAACATCCAAACTCACAAAATGTTGACTCCTGTCGCCCAGCATCTTGGTCCAGCCTAGTACACAGTCCTGCACAACTTGACCACAGTTCAAGAAATGCGACTAAAGTGTATACGTGTCCTTATACGTGACTTGTGTCTGTTCATGTGGATGAACATGTCACTGTAATTATGCTAACTTTGACTGAGCATTGATATAATCAGAGTGCAGTGCTAAACAATGCAATTATCACACGTTGGCTTGAATGTAACACAGGAAATTATAGTACTGCCTTGGTCTTTTTTATGATCCATCATCACCATCACAGAAACAAAGTCTCTGGAGAATGTTCCAGATGCATCTTAGAGGTACCGTTTCTCAGGGTGGAGAGAAACTTGTTGCTATAGCCACTGGAGATGAGCAGCAAACTTGATGTGGTGTCCTTGAAAATGGATCAGAGGATGAGATGAGGAGGGGTAGGGTGGAGGTGTAGGGGTATAGCAGGAAGAATTAAATGAGAGCCCCCGGTCTCATTTTCTATCTCTCTGTTGTTGTTCATTCATTCATTCATTCATTCTCTCATCCAATTTGTAACAAATAGCTAGCTATTTATAGCTGGTGATCTGAGGTTGGCTCGCTTCCCTTGGCTCATACCAATACATCAGTCATTTCATCAATTCCATTTGAAACTCTGACTCAATCACTTTCCACGCTATCAGATTAAATTCTTTCAACTGTCTCTGGAGCAGATTGAGGGTGATTTCCAGCTTGTCATATTGCGGCTTGACTGGCAACAGACTGACTGCATTTCGCAACAGTCCCTCTGTCTGGCAAAAATCCTAAATTGCTTTCTTAAGTGGGATTAAGATAGGATTTTCTCGTTAGGATGTTCCTGTAATGTGGCCCCAGGAGTCGTTCACACAGGAGTTGTTCACAAAAAGCCATTAAATCTGTTCAGTTCAGTTCAAGCAGAAGATTCAGTCCCATAGGATTTTATTTGCAACAGAGTCAATTACCATGGAGTTGCCCAACTGGTGTCATTTGGAGAAGAAATAGCATTAACAAATGAGTCATTAAGGTAAATGTCATTTATAAAGGACACATTTAAAGGGAAATCTGAAATATTGTAAACATAATCTCACATCTACTGTATCTCAAAACATTCTTGCTCATCTTGGTTTAATTAATTTAAGAGTTACTGCGAGTGTATGCATGTGAAATGATCCTCTGAATGATGCCATCCAGTATTATTGATGTTTTCTGTATTTGATAGAAAGTTTATTTTTTACATCGTATGACGATGCATAAGATGATGCTTTCCAACTTCCCAGTTTGATACACAATTAAGACACTCATGGTTATGCATGGTAACAGACATAGCCAAGATCTATTTGATATTGTTTTTGGCAGAGTGAAATGGGCACCAGGGTGGTGCATCAAGAAAACAAAGACAAAGACAACATGTTTTGAATGTTTTTCACATACACAGTACCAGTCAAAGGTTTGGACACACTTACTCATAGAAAGGGTTTTTCTTTATTTTTACAATTTTCCACTATTTTAGAATAATAGTAAAGTCATCAAAACTGTGAAATAACACAAAAGGAATTATGCAGTGACCAAAAAAACAAAAAAACAAAAAAAAACTATCTTATATTTTAGATTCTTCAAAGTAGAAACCCTTTGGCATTAACAAGCAAAGAAATTCCACAAATTAACTTTTAAAGGCCACAATCACTATGTGAGTCTTTAAAATGATGATTCAATCATTGTGGTTCAGATCATGAGAAACAAAAACAGGTGTGTCCAAACTTTTGACTGGTACTGTAACTAATCAGATGATTGTTATTATTAAGTCCAAACCGTTTCCTAAAACAACGTCCAAACAACGTCTAGGAGGTAGAAAGGAACTAGAGGCCTGAGGTGTGAGAGCCACGAAAGGCTAAAGTAGTCCCCACTGAAAAACATGGGATAGATTATACCTGCGTTGACCAGAAGCTATTTACACCAATAGTAAGGACGAAGTATTAAGTGAGTCATAAGTGAGATGTCACTTGGAGCCGCCATGGAGGACGCCAACCGGGAGTCTTTACGAAAGGGATTCAAGGGATTGTTCTTATCACCTGAATCTGACTTTCAATTTCCAACATGCACCAATCATACCGTTCGGTGGGTGGGTCTGGGATGCCACTTGCCATTCTGATTGGAGCACTCCTGTCAAACTCCACCCACTTTTCCTGACTCAGCTAACAGAGACGAGTAGGACTGGTTTCCATAGCAACAGCAGCAGATGGAGAGAGAGAGAGAGAGGAACAGAGGAAGAGAGAGGGAGAAGGACGGAGGGAGAGCTATAGAGGATTGTACAGTAAACTAGGCCTACGCACGCACGCACACACACACACACACACACACACACACTCTCTCTCACACACACACACACACACACACACAGTTGTATAATTAGACAAAGATCACATTCTGATGGTTACTCTGATGGTTTTTTAGGGCTTGTTGAGAATCATGAAGGTAGACCAATACCTACCCAGCAACATTTAATGTAATGCTGAATAGGAATGATCCGTGATTCACCAGTCCAAGCAAGTGGCAGAAAGACACTTATTTACTGTATTTAGCGAGCAGAAAGAATTACTCTGAAGGACATGGGAGGAGCACAGCAGGAAAAAAGCTTTCACGAGAGAGAGAGATCTGACTGATTGCTGGTTGTGGAGGTTGTGGAATTTACAAGAAATAATTGCCCCCAGGATGCATTAAGGGAACAAATTGTTGAGCAAGGCAATGATTCATATATTTAATTGTTTCCTAAATGTAATAGTTTGAAGAACTCACATCAGTTTGTGATCAGTCTGAACGAGGATCATTTAAGCGCATGTCCAGCGCAGCTACACGCACACATGTACACAGGAGACAAAGAGACAAACGAGACACACTGTTTTTTTTTTTTCTGTATATAAGATAATCCGTCTATCTGTCCAAGCGTCAATGTATCTCACAAGCATGCACACACACAAATATCTTGAACAGTAAGCAGATTGTTTCACCCTGTCGGTCTAGAGGCTGCATTTGTGATTAAAGGTTAGCGCTAGCTGGAAGCTGCCACTCAGCACTCAAAACGGCTATACTGTAAACTCACCGTACAGTCACTTTCTATGTGTTGATTGGTTGTAAACCCAGTGCACAACAACTAAATGTTATCAGAATGTAAATACAGAAGCAGCACATTACACAGAACAGACTGATTATCTGACTGTAAACTACAGAAAACCTAATAATGCACATATTCTGTTGTTGACACAAGAGCCTAGCAGTATTCTGGAGAGCCATTTCTCTGCAGTGGAAACTATTGTGGTCTGGGGTAGAGGCCTCCAGGCTCTTGTAGTGGAATTCCTCAAATGTAGTCAGTATCCAGTTACACACAATTAGGATATTACAGAACCACCCTAAAGTGTGAAATTCCCAAATTGAGCAACCTAATTTTGGGACACCTGGGGGAATAACAGGCCACCAGATCGCTATTATTATAAAATAGCATGCTAAATTTCAGCAAAATACCGTATCAGTGAAGCTATCACTGCTACCTTGATAATAACAACAATGTGATATTTCATTGATTCAGCATCTTGCTCAATGGGAAAGATGACACAGGGGCTTGAACCTATCCAATGTTGGCTAGCGAACTAAAACCAGGAGTTGTAAATGTGTAATCATCACAATAAACTGTCCATTGCATGTTAAGTGCTGTTGTGGCCATCGTGGATGAGCTCAGCAAATGCAATTATTCCTTAGGTCGTAGAACTGCCACATGAATGATATTGACCCATGATATCGACGTGTCAGCAGTGCTAATGCATCAGCTTCACTGGAGCATGTTAAACACACAGAACTTTCAGTCATGGTGAGAATTAAACTCCATTCACTCATCATGTCAAAAATAGAGACGTAGGATGGTGAAGTTGAGATGGGACACCAGGGGGGATTTCAGATTTGGGGGGCGGCTGTGGCTCAGGAGGTAGAGCGGGTCGTTTTCTAATCAGAAGATCGTAGGTTCGATCCCCGGCTCCTCCAGTCCACATGTCGAAGTGTCCTTGGGCAAGACACTGAACCCCAAATTGCTCTCGATGGTCAGGCCAGCACCTTGCATGGTAGCTCACTGCCATCAGTGAGTGTGTGTGAATGAGAGGCATATACTGTAAAGCGCTTTGGATAAAAGCGCTATATAAATGCAGTCCATTTGCTTCTGTAAAATTGGATTCCTACGTTGAGAACAAAACAGGAGGAATAGCTGGGGGTTTTATTCTGTACAGTGTTTATTCAAGGGCTCCTGAATAAACACTGTACTTCAACCAACTGATCCAGGACTCCATTTTCCAGGAAACATCAAATGATGCTCTGCTGCTGCTCGTTCCTTTCTTTCCATTTCCTAAAATTAAAATACTGGTTTCCTGCGTTATATTAACATGAGATCGTATTATGCCGCTTTCACACCACATGTGCTTTGTCTGAAAGAGTGTGACGTTGATACGTTGTTCATTCTTTTCAGTTGGTCTGATTCACTGTCATACTGCTCCAAACCAAATGGACTACTTGTCCATTGACTCACTCGCTTCACTCCAGTGAAGTCAGGAATTTAGCAGGTGAAAAAGAAACGAAACCTACTCAAGGGATTTACACACTGAAAATCACAGAGCTATGTACTGCAGTCACACTGATGGTAGTGATCAAGGTCCAAAATTAACACCTGCCAAGCGCCAAATGGCAGTAAAATTTGTCCTTGGTGGATAAATCAGTGAGGGTCGGTTTTAGATTAACACACCTGTTTCTCTGTTTTTATAGGGTATTTCTATTAAAGAATAATTAATATGAATGATTTTGGCTGGTAAAAATTATTCTTGGCAGGGAACTCTTTTAAGGAGTTATGAAGACACTGCTGTATATAAACGAGTGGTTGTCACGGCTCAGGGTGGTAAACACTATTGATGCGTACTGTACATCCCATCAGACACCAGGATCAGTGAAGGCTGGAAGGTACGCAACGTCATCATGACCTGTTCAAGACTTTGCAAGGAAGACGAGTGAGGTCGGCTGAAGCTTATATGCAGTTGGACCACTTAGCAGGTGAAAAATGTACACTACATTTGCTCAATTCTCGTAAGTTAGTACATGATACAGACATGACGTTGGGTACTATGATAGAAACTGGTTGCCTTGTTACTCAAAAATTACTCAAAAAAACTTTCAGCCATACTGTGGTGCTATAATTAAAGGTTTTACATAACAGGGCATAACTCCCACACAGTGAGTCCGATTGACACCAATGTCAATGTTATGAAATTACAGTATATACTTTAGAGAACCATTTAAGCCTTGAATTGTTTGTTATAATAGGACCTTAACACCTTAATCTAGAGCATTTTTGACATATTTTATACAAATTCAAATCAAAGCAGTGCAGACTGGCTGCATATCGATGAATATCCATGTCATGGTGAAACTTGTTATAACTGCCATAGCCTCTCTTTTGACCCTTGATGGCCCTAAATGTTAAAACCTGCAATTGCTGCTAGCGGCTATATTTGTATATTTAATGTGTTTTTATTGTAAAACGTATGGGGACAATAAAGTTTTGAACGGAAATTAAAAGTAAATGTATGTGCTGTGCTCAACTGTAACCTATTCAATGCTGTTTTAGCCTGAGGGTTGACCTGTCTATATGTGCTGCAATTCACTGTAGCCTACAAACTCTGCTTTAACTGGCAGCCTGCCTATCTGTGCCACATTCCACGGTTGGCTGCAAACACTATTTTGACATTTGTGTAACAGTCAGCAATATACACAGTTTGAATCTAGGCTACCCGCAGCTAGTGGTTGCACAGAGCTGTGGATTTAGTTGTTTTCCAGCTGTAGTTGTTTGACCAGTTGTAGAATGTGACAGCGCTGAGACCTTTAAAGGAAAAAAGCTTTAAAGGGAAAAATCCACTTTTGGATACTTGCACTTCAGCTGAATCGTCCACTTCTACTACAGTTAGTGATTTCCTACAATTCCCAGAATGCCTTTCAAAAACCTCCAGAGAATGAGCCTGAGCACTTCAGCTGTGGGTAAACATGTTAGAGTTATGCCACTTACATGAAGTGCTCAGGGACTTCAGCTCCCCCTGCATGATTGTTGAACATTTCTGAATAATGATGGGTCTATAAAGACGCCAAAAATGTTTTAGATTGCTGAAAATGTTTCTCCTCTCTATTGTAGCTGCCCTGGAAATATCTCGACAGTCGTTTTTTTTGTGAGGGTTTTAGGATGGGTTTTCCTTTAATCACAGAGTCCAAGGATAACTCAGAACTCTACCAACACACAGACACAGAGATTATGATAGGAGAAGAGACGGATATTCTAGTGTGTGTGTGTGTGTGTGTGTGTGTGTGTGTGTGTGTGTGTGTTGGACAGGGTTCAGACGGACAGAGAATTTGGATGACTTCCAGGTTGTAAGAATTCTAATGAAACTCCACTTTTCCTTCCCACCCCCTCCTCCTCCTCCTCCTCCTCTTCGTCCTCCTCCACAGTCCTCACCACCTCCACTTTACTCTCCCACCTCCTCCTCACTTTTATTGCCTTTTACTCCTCATTCCTTCCCTCCCTCCTTGTCCTTATGCCTCCAATTTTCCTCTCTTATCTTAGGTTAGCTGATGGTTACCCCCGCATGCCTTTTACAGTAGTTCAGCCCGCCGTGTGTGACTGAAAAGTTGGAATTGCACACTGAGCAGCAGGCAGAGGATCGGTTTTCTTTCACCCTTTTTAAACACGGGTACTTGTCTGAATAATCTGGGAGGAAATTGATTTTTCCATGTTCGTGCAGTTAGACAACATACGACAGGGGAGTTGGCACCTGTGTTGCAAACTGGAAGCATCTGTTGATGAATGGACACGCAATCAAAAAGACAAAGCCCAAGCAGAGCCGCACATCAATGAAAATTTCATTTGAGAAGGAATTCACTCAAATAAATCAATAAAAACAGCGTCGGCTCTGGGAGATTTTCCACTCTGGTCCAGGTCGGCAAGAGAAGGCGCTCATTCGCGAGAGACCAGGGAACCAGGGACTGTACCCAGCCGGGGTTAACCCCAACCCCAACCCCAACCCCCAGTCGCTTACCCTAAATACGGTTCGTATCCGCCCACACAAACACGCGCAGACACTGTGATGAATTCGAGCAGACACCACAGCCAAGGTAAACCGCAAACAATCCCTTTGCTAACCGGCGCCAGCTTGGCCCGGTGGTCGGTCAACAGTATTACCACTGCCAACTCCTCAGATCCTGGAGGGAGCACAGCTGTCCCTCGTCTGCAATCAACCAGTTACCTGCCGGCAAGCCCTTTCAAGATGCCAGAGCCACAGAGAGGAAGGTGGTCGAGCGAGGAGGAGGAGGAGGAGGAGGAGGAGGAGGAGCAGCGATTATGGACTGACCTGTGTTTGACCCCTGCTGTCTAGATTGAACCCTGTCGGAGCATCCCTCCCTTGGGAAACAGACCCGCGCTTATTCCGCTGGTTAGGTCAAAGTTAGGTTCATGGCAGGGAGTGTGTTAGTACGATGTTAGGCACGCAGGCATTAGCAGGGGTGAAGTTGGGTTGGGTCTGATGAGGAGGGGCTTCTTGAGGTGTCCTAACTCAGCAAAACATCAACAACCCCCAATGACCACATCGCACAACCCACCCTGCAACCTCTAGCATCTAGAGTTAGGGGGGCTAGTGATTGGTTCAGCCTGCGTGATACCCTCTATGGAGCATCGGTAGGGTAGGTATGAACGGGATTATTACATCATATCCTGTGTATTGTTAAAAAAAAAAAGTTCCCGTTTCCCTCCCATCCCACACCTTGTTCTCCTCATCTCTCCATCTCCCTGTTTTCACCTCACCTCCTCCAGCTTCATAGTCAAGGTGATAATTAGAAAACATGCTGATGCTGACAGACAAAACCTTTCTGAGATCCTGAGATACACCACCAGACTCTCTCCTCTTTCCTACCGCCTCTCCTCTCCTCACCCGATAGTAAAGCCAGTCATGTATAAGCAATTTCAATTATATTATATTCGACCACGTGGAGGTTTTTACTGTGTGAGATGGTGTTTGTGCCCAAATATACACACATACACAGGTGTGAACACACATTGCAGGATCATGCACTCAGACACTCAGACTAAAAGTTACCCGTACACACGCAAACACACATACGTATTGAGATGGACATTAACATAGAGGTTGGTACACACACACACACACACACACACACACCAACTAACTCACACAGCAGTATTTGCAGTTGAGCCGCCCGTCATGGTTTTTCAGACAGGCTATTAGCCAGGCCTGATTTACGTACCTGCACTGCCTGATAACACTGTGAATCACTGAGCCAGGAGCGAGACAAAGTGTGTGTGTGTGTGTGTGTGTGTGTGTGTGTGTGTGTGTGTAGGTGTGTGTGTAACAATTACAAAAACATTCATGCATTTCTACTTTTTACATGACTACCACAAGACTAAAACTAGATTAGGCCATTACATTTGAAAGTTTTTAAGTGTTTTCTAGAGAGAAAGCCTGACTGCACAGCTTGCTCTGCCCTGACACACCAGAGCTTTCACACGCACGCACGCGCACACACACACACACACATTAAATCTATCAGGAAGAAACTTAAATGCCTGTTACATAGTATATTATTTTTATGATTGCTTTGACTCAATTTTCACAGCAGAGTTTCAAAGTGCAAAACTCTGCAATATAAAAATAACTGTCGATTGAGGCAGTGCATCACGCAAACTGTTTATCCTAGCACCGCTAGCACCTCGCTGCATTTCAAAATAAAATGCTCTTCTTCTGCTGCCAAAGAAAAATAATTCTCATCAAGAATATACATTGGTCATTTCCTAATATTTAGATCATCAAAACAGCCATGAACAAGACGTTTTCTACCTCACTTTCAATCCTCAGCTGATCTTTTTGAAAATCCTGTATGTAATTTTCTGATGAATTAATAATAATCAATTCATATTTATAGATAGATAGACTGTATGTGTGCATGTGTGTCTGTGGATACACACGTGTTTCAGTTTATTTGTGTGTGTGTCTGTGTGTGTGTGTGTGTGTTCGATTCCATACCTGTACTGTCGGCCAATGAGGGTTCAGATGCCGGCGTGTGAGGCGCTGGACCAGCTGTCAGTCACCCTGGAGATCAGTGGTGGGTGGAGCCTGTATCCCCAGGTGACGGCCTGTGGTTGGTCAGGTTCATCTCTACCTCGCTGTAACCCCACCCGCTGGGCCCTGCAAGGCCTTATGGGTACTAAGATCTCCTGTGCATGTTCTGTTCTCTTTTTGTCAGCCTGTCTGTCTGTCGGTCAGTACCAGTCCTCTTGTGGAATCTTCTTATGTGGTCTTCATGTAGACGTCCTGTGTAAACAGATGAACAGAGAAGAGCCAGTTTCAGTAAATCAGTCCATATTTAGTCCTTCCTTTTTGCCATAACACTCAATTCTCTCCACCCACCCTCCCACAGCCAGTACACAGGAAACTGAAAGATTTCTTTCACTAAAGATTAAAGATAAATGATCAGTCTAAGGGATATTCTAGCTCCCAAGAATCATTACAGTCATTCAGGTCTTTCCCTCTGCCTCCCTTTTCCTCCATCACTCTCACTCTACCATTCAATAGGAGAATATTTCTTTGGGGGAAAAAAGTGAATTGTCAAACACTTATGCAGGTGATCAATGGTGAGACTAGTCGAGCATTTGCAACTCTGCAGCTCTGTTGCGTTAAGTAATTGCATAAAAGCAGCGACTGGACAAGGTGCAGACACCACAACACCCCGTTGGCACTGTCAAACTTAGAGACAAGTTACAGCGATTCATTTGAAGCTGCTCTGGAATAAATACCTATCGCATTTGTAAATACTGTCCTTTACCAGGTCCAGTTCTGACGCGCACATTGCAGGCGCTTTCGGTGGTGGACAGGGGTCAGCATGGGCACTCTGACCGGTCTGCGGCTACTCTGACCGGTCTGCGGGGGGCTGCGGCTACTCTGACCAGTCTGCGGCTACTCTGACCGGTCTGCGGCTACTCTGACCGGTCTGTGGTCACTCTGACCGGTCTGCGGCTACTCTGACCGGTCTGCGGCTACTCTGACCGGTCTGCGGCTACTCTGACCGGTCTGCGGCTACTCTGACCGGTCTGCGGCTACTCTGACCGGTCTGCAGCTACTCTCCCTAAGAGAGGCTGTGTTGTTTTCTCTCCATGCTGCATGAATAAACTTCACTCCTGCAATAGCAAGTCTACGTGGTAATTGATAATCTTTGACCAAATTTCCATAACAGTAATATATAAATAGAAGATTATTATTATTATTATTATTATTATTATTATTATTATTATTAAAATGTGACAATTTACTAATATCTGCAGCAGCTAGCAAGCATGCATGCATACTGTATGCACAATTTCAAGATAATGATGCCGTGGGATACAGAGTGATAGTGAATGAAACAGAAACCAGAGAGACGATTTTCACAGAAGGCTTAGGAGTTGGTACAGGATCACAACTCCTTGCCTTATATCTCTTGTCATTTGATATCTTTTTTCACATCCTATCTTATACAATTTAATTTTAGAATTGTAAAATAAAACTTTACCAGTATAAAATATAGACCAAATATAAACCAGTGATTAATGTGGTCTTATGAACCCAGAGCTGTGATGTAAGCTTGGTGCTTACGCCAATCCCCTCTTCATCCTTTTCAGTTTAGCCTATATGTATATTCCTTGATCTCTTTGTTGTTAAGGGTAGAAAATATAACACTTATGCCTTAGCTTCATCACCACAATGAATGAAGCTTGAACATTAATGGAGATACAGACATTTCACTGTCATTATGTTGCATAACGACACAGTAGCTGCTTTGGCAGTGTTGGAAGAGAATATCAGTCTTCAGCAAAGAGTGAATAAGGAACCATAATGATGATTTTCTGCCCCTTGATGATTTTTATTTTATTAGTAATGCTGATATGCCTCCAAATAACAGCCTTATATAGTTTTTCTCTGAACTTCAATCAATTTCACAGATGGCCAAGTTGTTTATTTAGCCTTGCTGTTATTTGTTTTCACTATTTTCTTATCGTTAACAAATTACTTAATGGAGAAATTAAATGCAAAACCAGCGAATGTGGGCCATTTCAGTATTCATGGTGTGTGTAGGTGTAAACAGGGGAGTAAATGTCTCCAGTAGACACACTGACATCACTTCCTCTCAAAATAGTTTAGTCCAACCATCCAAGCTTCCTGCAACCTGTTTGATTCGTATCCACTTCCTGATTGCGAATCATTTGCATTTTCATTTCATTTTTTGCATTTTCATCTGTGATTTTGCTGTTTTTGCTCCGTTCGATCACAGGATTACGTAACAGGGGGTCGTGGAGACTTTCACTTTATTCTGCCTCTGCACTCTAAACATACACAGCTGGGAGATGGCACCCCCCTCTCTCCAGGACAAACCAAGAGGTGTACCATGGGTGTAAAGGGACACTGCACCACTCCAGTTATGGAAATGGCCTCTCTTGACGAGTTCAGCTGGATCTAAAGCCGGAGTATGACAAACACTGGGTGACACCACCTGTTATACAACATTTGCTTCCGACCACACATTGTGATTAGGTGAGAGGCGTTCCATGAATATACAAATTTGTGCAGTATAACTCAAATGGTGTCGTTCCACCTTGTTTAAATTGAAGGTATTCAATAAATAAAGGTCATAACTGAACTATGAATGGAAGCAAGAACAGATGTTAATTGCTTAGCAACAAGAAACTATTTTTTTTGTTGGCAGAGAGCCAAGATAAGGCTATTAAATAAAAACTAAACTGTTGTATACAAGCAATAACATATTTGAGGTTGTGAGTTTGTTATTGCTTAATTAGACAACAAGTAGAGGAATTTAAAAATAGCATTAAGTTTAACCAAGAGACACTAAAGCAGCCTGACTGCCTGTCTGCCTGCCTACATGTCTGTCAGTTTGTCTGTCCAAGTAATCCAGATGACATCCCATAATGTGTGGATGAGTATTTATACTCGTCACCATGGAGATGCAGCATGAGTCATTGTGGGGTTTGTTACGGAGACAAAGGCGTGTGTCGAATTTCTGATTGGAGACAGAGAAGGTTAGCCTAGATACCAGCACGCGCACATGCACACACGCACACACACACACACACACACACAGAAAGAGAGAGAGAGACAAATATACACATATACTCTCTGCCTTCATTCCTATACAAATCATCCCTGCTTCCAAGACCCCCAATGCAGCTCCACACGTTTCAGTCATCCACCCTATTTCAAAATAAAAGCAGCTTTGGAACATACGATGCCCTACTACATCTTCTCAATGTTACCAACCATATCCTATGGCCTACTGTCTCTATACTACCAGTCCTTTGTAATGTCTGGGCCAGTTATGTGCATCTGGCAGCCTGCGGGCCCCACCTGGCCCCATCTGGCCCCACCTGTCCCCACCTGGCCCCACCTGGACCCACCTGGACCCACCTGGACCCATCTGGCCCCACCTGGCCCCTGCACTTTTAAATTCAGCTCCATGTCAGTTTGTTGTGTGCAGTAATGGGTGCTGATCTCAACAGTGATTTCAGAAGCCTTAGGAATCTCTCATCGTCATGACTGCCATCGTTGGAAAGCTAAACTGCTTCTCTTTCATTTGAACTTCAACCTATCACATCTCTGATGAACAGTTGGAAGTGACATCCCTCCTTTTATGCTCTGCCCTTTCTGGCCTCAACCACAGGAACTTCCTGGTTTACTGTGACCATCACAGACAATAAACCAACTGTGGGACACTTTCAGGTCCATAATGCCTCAAAATCAAAAGTAGGTATACAATTTTTTTATTATGATCATAATAAAAAACAAACCGCTATAATTTGACTTCATCATTTTAATAAAATAATTAAACATTCAATATTAAACATTTAAGCATTTATTAATACTACAAATGATACGTCTAGAAAAGTGTATCTAAAAATGTCTGCCTACTTTTGAATCATTTCTAGATAAAGAAATGAAACACCAAGAGCTTCTGCATTCAAGCGTTTAATAGACGATGTTTCACACATGGAAAAGGCAACAGGAAACATCCACGAATGATGCGGTCCCCCTCACAGCCAATCAGTAACAAATATGTCATCCTTTTATAACCCGTAATTGTAGCGCCCCCCTTGGGCCAATCAGAGTAATTGTGAAAGTGCTGGGATGCGGCGGTGCGATGCATCACTCCCCGAAGTTCAGCCGCCCGCGGGCTCATCAGTGTAGTATTTAAAACGCTGGGCTGCCGTCGTGAGATACGTCACGCCCCGCGGTTTCATCAACGTCCAATCAGGTGGGGTCTGAGGTGTCGCGCGTGACGGACGGACGAACGTACAGAACGAAGGAACGAGCGGATGGAGACCGATGCGCGGTCCTCCCCTCTGATTTCGCAGAGCACCCACAAAGCCTTTCTCCTCTAAACACTGTGAGTACTGACTCCCCTCCCCGCCCACAGTCTGTTGGCTGTTTCACCCTGTTCTTATCTGTGAAGAACAATGCCAGGCTTGTGGTACCTCCTGTTCGGCGAATAGCTGCGGTTTCTCAAGGACTTCGGGGAGAAACAGCGAAGAGAATGTTCAGTGTTGGTGAAAGTTTACCGTCCTTGGTATCGACAGGATTTGATCATCTTTATCATTTTCTCCAGCACAGGTTTTGGGACCAAGACACTTTAACTTAATATCATTTTTCAAGACAAGGGAAAGAATCCAGCAGACCAGGATGGAGTATTTACTGTCTGCCTCTCTCTCTCTCTCTCTCTCTCTCTCTCTCTCTCTCTCTCTCTCTCGTTCTTTCTCACTTCCTTTTCTCTTACTCTCTTCTTTTCTCTCCCTCCCTCCATCCTGTCCATCCTGGCAAACAGAGTGGGAGCGAGGGATGAATTAATAAAAGAGTGAAAGTGGAGCACAACTCCCTGAGGTCCGCCTTTTCTGGGACGCTCATGCAGACACACACACACACACACACACACACACACACACACAAAGAAACTCACACACACTGTACATGCACAAAAAGACACAGCCATGTAGCCGCTGATGCATTTCTATATGCACTAATGAGAGATACGAGGAGTGGAGGAGGAGGAGGAGGAGAAGGAGGTGAAAGACAAGAGAGAGAAAGAAAGCCATACATCCCATCCTCTGTATGCTCAGACCTCAAGGGTGGGAGGGACAAAAGGCGGGACAAGAAGGAGAGAGAAGAGAGAGGAGGAGAGTGAGGAAGAGGAGAGGGAAGAGAGGAGGAGGATGAGGAAGAGGAGAGCCACGTGAGGAGGGATACATGGAGATTATAGCCCAGGGCAGTTCAACTCACGATCATCCCATACTCAGTCTGTCTCCCCTCCTCTCCTCTCCTCTCCTCTCCCCTCTATCCTCTCCTCTCTATCCTCTCCTCTCCTCTCCTCTCCTCTCCTTTCCTCCCCATCCTCTCCTCTCCTATCCTTTCCTCTCTATCCTCTCCACTCCTCTCCTCTATCCTCTCCACTCCTCTCCTCTCCTCTATCCTCTCCTTCCCTCCTCTATCCCTCCTCCCCTCTATCCTCTCCTCTCCTCTATCCTCTCCTCTCCCCTCCTCTATCCCCTCCTCTCCTCTCCTCTCCTCTCCCCTCCTCTATCCCCTCCTCTCCTCTCCTCTCCCCTCCCCTCCCCTCCTCTCCTCTCCTCTCCTCTCCTCTCCTCTCTCCTCTCCTCTCCTCCCCCCTCCTCTCCTCTCCCCTCCCCTCCTCTCCCCTCCTCTCTCCTCTCCTCTCCTCTCCCCTCCTCTCCTCTCCTCTCCTGTAACCGTAACATAATTCCATAATAAAACATGAATTGAAACAGACAGGCTGCTTTACAGTGGCAACATCAAACGTAGTTTATTAGCAGCATGTTTAAAAAGACCCCAACAGAAAAAGGCCCTCCAGGGAGTTTCAGTGTAACTCAAGCTGTAGTAGTGGGCACCGCCAGGCACTGGGGATCAAGCCAGCAACCCTTCAACCAGTCACTACACTCCCTGACAGATCTGCCTCCCTTTCCTCCCTGTAAACCATCTTTCCATTCTGCCCGTCTTTCTGTTTTCCATACCTCTTTTCCCTCCCTCCTTCCCCCTTCCCTCCCTTCTGCCGAAATCCTATCTCCCGCCACGTGAAGGGCATCCTAATGAGAGGAGTTGAAGCTGTCAAACATTCTGGTGAGAAAGAAAGAAAGAATGAAAGAAAAAAGGTGCTACATTTAGGATTTTTTGTTTAGTGCTGTGAAATGCGAATGCTGGAAGGAAAAAAGACAGCTCCAGTTACAGCCAGTGGCCCCATCCATTCAGTCTGGGAATCCTCGGACTTGATTCAACAAGAAATCTGAGGAATCCCTTCCAGCTGACTGGTAAGTTACATAATAAAAGGTCCACTGTCCCAGTCACGTGACCATTAACTTTTATATTCACAAAATGATGGAAAATAACCTTTAGGAAACTTCCTTAACCTGTCATAACTCACAATAAGGGTTTGATGTGCCGTTGTTTATGAACAACACAAATGTACACCTGTATTTAAAATATATCTTCATTCCAATAAAAGACAATGTAAACAAAGCCAGTGGAGTGACACGAGTGTTTCAACAGGGGGCGCCAAAATGCAATCATGGATGTTTGAAAGCATAAACTAACGATAACAAATAAGTATGTGATAGGGGTTACAGAACATAGCTCCAGTGATTAATGCAATTAATTAGAAAATGATTCACGTGGAGAGACAAAACCTGCGAGGGATTCCAAGAATGAAGAGGTCTCCCCCCTCACCACTTCAACTGTCCCTGCAACCAGTAAGAGGTGTGAATGGTTTGCTCATGGCTACATGGTCGAGGTGAAGCTTCGGTTATTTATATAGCAGAATCACTGAAGCAATGATCAAGCTTGTACAACAGACAAAAGCAATGGCTTGCAGCAGTTTACGTTGGTTTCAACACTGTCAACACAGTTTTCTGGTTATGTGAAGCGCAAATATAGAAAATATGTAATATATATTTGTATGTAATATATGTGAAGAAAAATAACAGATACAATTTCAATAAAATGTCATGGTGTGCTTGGAATGATCGCCAACACACCAAATAGCAGCAAAGGGCAGAACAAGAGATATGAAGTAATCCAGTAACACAAATGTGATCTAGTCAGAAGGACAGTTGGCTTAGCTGCAAGATAACGATGATGCAGCTCAGCTGAGGAGAAGGTAACGATTGAGGAAAGGGTTAGGGAGAAAACTTACTTGAGGTTTTAACCGG
>JAXDDW010000076.1:1462500-1530000 GCA_034670385.1 Hoplostethus mediterraneus | reverse complement strand
CATTTTACATTGTTGCATCTTTATTGCAATATTCTTTCCATTAGGTAGAAAGTCAATTCACAAACCCTCAGTTAAAATAAACAACATTCTACTACATTCTACTTCTATCTACTCAGCCAGTGTCTCTTACTCTTTTGTGAGTGAGCTGACCAACAGAGAGAGAGAAAATCAGTTTGCCGACTGGACAATAGATTATTTTGTTTATATCTGTACTGACAAACAGTGAATTAACATCGACCAAGAGAAAGGGAATTTATATTTGTACTAACTGATATGAATTGAGTTTAATTCTTTCTTCCTGTCAGTGAGTGGAGACAGTACTAGGTTTCCATTCACCCAAATTTGATTACAAAAGCAATGTAACACAAGCACAAAACATTTCAACATGCCTAATGGAAACTGTGGCTTTCTGTATATCAAATGAAATTTAAAAAAAAACTCTGCTTGGGGTGGATTTATTTTTTAGTTAAACATTTTATGTTGTGACATTTGATGATACGAACAAAGAGAAACGACAACAGTCCTTTTTCCCCGCAGCCCACGTGCATTAGGCTCGGCCTGGAGTGCAATGCAGCAAAACAAATAGAATATGATTCAACCTCATGAAACAAGCTGAGCCCTTTGCTGACCATCCACTGGAGGCAACACTAGAATCCAGTGTGTCACGTACGTTGGGTAAACCATGTGCCAAGTTACTGCACAAACAATACACTGAGCATACAAAATATTAGTATATTGCATCCCATTCTGCACAATCCATGCCCACAATTGACAAGAGGACTAAAACCCCTCTTTAACTGTCTCCTCACCTTCATCTCCATCTGCCCTTGATGACTAGTATGAAGATGAAGTATATTTAATGGGTAAAATCAATATGGAATCACAGTTTTTACCTGGATTAACCTGGTCAGCCCTAATGTTTTGTCCTCTCTGTGTATATCATCCCTCAACTGTTCTACATCATCATATGGCAGATCAGATCACATATTTCATACTCACTCCAAATAACTTGCCAATGCATACAGTGGCCCATGTGGCCAGCTTGTAAGGCGTAAGGCCACTGAACTTTCTGGTGGGAACAGGTGCACAGATAATGGTGCAAACTGATCCCAAAATGGTGCTGCGGTGGTACACAACCAATCTGAAGTTGGTTCAAAAGAGATTAAACACCAGAGCCCCTCAGAACCAGGGGACAACTACATGACAACTAGTATAAAGGTGGAAGGTGAAAGGATCATTTACATCAGACTAAATGAGTCCTTGCTCTGAACTGTGACACTGAATTTGACAAATATTGGTCATTTGTTGCAGTAGCGCAATCTCCATTTTGCTTTTGCAGGGCAGCACTCAGAGATTTAGAAGGGCTGCTGCCAATGCATCACAGATTAACAGGCCTACACATCGTTCCTTACTAGAAACAGTGTGAACATCATCATTTACGCTTGACATTCTCCATTTCAGCAAGGCGTGACATCATTAAATACCGCTGTTTTCTTGATCTATGACAGATGAAAGTATACGCATTTGACACACAAATAACATCTATAAAATGTTTGAGTGTTGCCAAATGGATGTCAGATTATCTCTTCTTGCTCTACCCTTCGTTCTCTCTATCTGTCTTTATCACTGTCACACTTTCTCTCCCTCTGTCTCTCTCTCTGCTCATTTCTCACAGTTTCATAATCCTACTGAGGATGACGCAACCATACAGTAACAATACACAGACAAGCAAACAGATACACACACACACACACACACGGTTTTTCTGAAACCAGACTCAGGAAATATTTTGTGTACATTTAGACTTTTTTGTGTACATTCATTTTATTCACCTGTCCTTCTGTCTTCCCATTTGTCTGTCTGTCTACTTGTATGTCTGTGTGTTAACCTGTCTGTGTATGTAGGCCAGGGTGCCCCAGTTGTCACAGGACCTACTTTAATATGATTGGTTTAATCAAGCCGTCCTCAGCACCAGAATCGTATCCCTCCACCCTGAAAGACCTAGTCCCTGACCTCACCGTTCAGTCAGAGAAAAAAAGATGTTCTCAATATGTCCTGCAGAAATCACGGAGCTTCAAAAAGCCATCTTTCCAGGAATGAAGGGAAAACACCATGATTTCCCCTGTGATAAACATGAATTTTGGACATTTTGCAATTGTTTTACTTGGTCCCGGGGCAATGAAACAAACAGGGTGATGATTATGTACCTGTGCAGGACCACATCATGTCAATGGAGTAATATAACAATAGTAAAACTGGACATGTGAGGTTTCAGCAGGAAACCTCCAGGCCAAGCCAGCCCAGATATGCACAAAACATACAAGCAACAGCAAGGCAACAGCAAGGCAACAGCAAGGCATATAGGGAGTGTCTGGTTTACCTCATGTTGCATGTTAGTAATCCATAATCCTTCCCCATATTTCCCATCAATGCAGTCTACTTAATACGTGTTTATTAATTATATTAGTTTATTAGTTTATTTATTATTGCCAACAGCATACTATATTCTATTTTCTTGATTTGTTGTTTTATTGTTTTATTATTTCTTATGATTTTATTGCTTATTTGTTATTCCATTGGTCTGCTTGTATTTTTCCCTGCTAAATTCTGTTACTTTTGATGCTGCAGTGACCAAATTTCCACTCAGGGATGAATAAAGTTTCATCTTGTCTCACCTCAGGTGGTGTTTAAACTGTAGGACCCTTTTTAAGTGAGGATCAGATTAAATCAAACTCACTTCAGCGAAGCACTTCCAATATTTGAAACTGCTTTAGAATCTATTAACTGAGGTCAGATAGCCACCGCCATATCTCATTGCCAATTAAATTGCTGAAGCCCCAAAAGGATGTTCAATAAACTAATGTTGCCAGGCAACAAATACAGTTCCAGTCTCTATGCAGAGTTTTGTATGATATTGCTTAGCAACTAGATTTGGTTGCAGGAAGTAAAAACTGCCCCCTCAGTGTTGCACAAGTGTGTTACATTTTTGTTCTATGGGCATCACTTAAAACCAGATCCAGAACCAGATGATCACTTTCAGAAATCTATCCATGATATCAGACTGGATAATCATATAAATATATACAGACAGACAGACAGACAGTAACGTCACCTGGACATAGAATCACATCCTCTATACAGGAAACTGTTGATCTGCCTGCTGAGGGAATCCATGGTCTCCATATCATAGACCAACTACTGTCCTGAAGCCAAACAACAACTAATTAAATAGATCAACAACTACTAATGGATTTATCTTCCTTTGCCATAACTTTCAAATTCCTACAGGCAACGCTACACGGAGGAGGCCCGGGACATTTATCCATAGATTCAAATTGCACACAGAACACCTCACATGGCCACGTTTCATCAAGCTTCTTCAGCCAAATCACATAAGAAATGTTGCCTCTTTTCCTTTGGGCCTCAGAGAAACTTTTGTCATCTGAAGTGTCCAATCCCCGATCCCTCCCCTCGTGCCCGAGTGCTGAGTGGGTGTTCTTTTTGCGGGGATAAATGTGGAAAGCCTGGCTCCCCCAGATCACTGTCACACTGAACGGACATGCTGGGATGTAGCATATGTGCACAAATCACAAAAAAGATGGACTTCTATAATGGCTACAAATATACATATGCCACATCCCAGCAGGAAAGGGAACATATTTAGAGGATACTGTAGTACTAATGCAGGATAAATGCCAGATGGAGGATTTCTGCAATGGCTGAATCAGTGTGTATTCTGTTCTGACCATGACCCTGGACTGGACCTGTGTAAGAGAAGCACCTCATTAGAGCCAGGGTCATTAAATAGACTTGATTGCGGGCAGTTGGAACAGATCCAACAGTGTGTGTGTGTGTGTGTGTGTGTCAGATGGCATGTTCCCGTCTAATATTGTTATGTAATTAATAGACAAACATGATTTCAACATCATCAAAATGTATTAATTAACCCGTAGTGACTCGTGGGCCTAAATATCCATCCCTGGTACCAAAGCAGAATCTAACCAACCAACCAGTCAGCCACAATAAAGTCCCCCCCCCAACAATGAGAGATATTCAGGCTTACCAGGGCTCAGAATCCCATAGCTGTGTCCGTGGGCTAAGGTGAATAACATGTACTTGCAATGTTGTACGTCTCCTCCAGTCTCATCCCTCTTTCCTTCCACTGTTCTGCACGCTGTCTAATGAAGCAGAAATGAAGTCCAAAGCTTTATATCTGCAGTAGACAGAGCTGTGAAGATGAGATGTTTCCTCCTACGCAGGCAGGCAGCAGCTCTACACCCAAACACCACTGACTGTACTTTAATGTCATGGAATATCTGATTAACTCTCAATGATGGCAAACTGTAACCCTGTAGCCACCGTCTAAGCTGTTACCCGATATTACCTTATATTTTTTATAAGATCCAATGTATATATTTCTGCAGTGGGGAGATTTCTTCAGAGTTCCTGTTTGTACAGCCAGTAGCTCTCTAGTCTCAAAAATGATGGATTATAGCTTCATAATAATATAATAATATAAGAGTGCACTATGTCATAAAAACTGTAAGGGCCGTCATGCTAGTGAACCTTGTTAGGGTTGACAGGGACCAGGTGAAGCAGATCCCCATTAAATGAGTGAGTCACAGTAACATCAGACTGGTTGGAATAAAAATGAAATAAAAATGATTAAAAAATAATAAATTTGATGATTGGAATGAAAATGTCTCCACTCACCAGGAGTATGTGCTACAGGTATGCAGAGGGGACAGTGCCTCTTTGAAAAAATACTATTTGTACTACTAGTAGTACAAATTCAGTAAAACAGAAAATATGACAGAGGATTTTCATTTGCTTCCACTACAGCAAAATCCAAGGTAATATAACTAGTAATATAAATGCTGCTGACAGGAGCAGGGTTACTGTACCTTTAAGTGTCAGTTAGTTGCAGGCCCGGTGCTAGACTGCTTTGATTGATCACCAACTATTAGTGTTAATATGAGTGTTCTTTAGGACTGTAAGCTATAACGTGCACTGCCTTATGTCTTTATCTCAAGCTAAAGCCATAGTATTTAATACATAAGCCTAACTGAGACTCCCACCACTAGGCTAACCTCATCAGAATCGCTCAGCCAGCTGGCTCATAATAACCAAGGAGTAGGAAGGTGTAGCAATCAAATGACAGCATCAGTGAAGTGACACAGCTCTCTCGCTGCGTCTCCATACTTTATATGGCCAAACCAACCAATCAGATATTAGTAAAACATATTATTTTGATGTGGCATTTTTATGATTGGCCGAATTGACGAGGACAAAATAAAATAAAATGTAATTTTTACAGTTTGGGATGAAGCGGGGACACTTGCCGTTAGTGGGGCTCTCTGTTGTCGGTTTGCATTTGTTAGTTTGGTTTGGTATTTAAGTTCTCTTTTTCTTATTTTATATAAATGTTAAATAAATGCAATGCAATGCAAATAAATGTTCAGTTTAGCTTTAATTTTGTCATGCCTGTATAGAGTGTTTTTTGTAGGCCACATATTGACTGAAAATTAATTTTGGATTGATTGGATGTTGTTGTAGTTTTACTTTACCTACGTTTTGGAGGCAGACATTTAAGTTTGTTTGCAATTTTGCTATTTCATTCTACAAAAACGTGCGTTTTGTTCTTAATTGTAGTATTTTTAGTTTTGGCAATCTATGAGGTGTATTTTTTTTTTTTACTGTGATGATTTCTCTATTCCTTCTCTAGAGGCTTTGCAGAAGCAGTCTAGCGCCCCCTAGCGGCCTTGTTGGATAACACCGCGTAAATCCATCGCTCCAGCATAGCCTGACTTGCTGCTGTCAACATTGTAATCATAGTCAAATCAAGGAGAAAGAACAAAATAATTATATTTAAAAAAAGAAGATGACTATTGATAGCCTGAATCAATTGCAAAGATGTCAAGGCAGACAGTTCATATCTGGTGAGTCGTTTTAAGTAAGTATAGATTTCCAAATATAAAGCTTTTATGAGTCAACAAGAAATATTATTCAACTTTAGAGAAAGAAACGACTGACTGATTGCATACTGATAGCATACACAACATCTACTGCTTCATTGCTTTGTAATGCAAAAGAAACATCATGGAGTTGATTACACAGCTGTTGGTTTACCTAGCATCACCTAGCTTAGATAACGGTAACTAGCTAGCAAGATTGGTAAAGGCATTAGGATAACTATGGCGTTACTTCCCTAAACTTTGACTAATTTACATTTTTCTCAACACGAGAAGGTAACACATTATTATTTCAAAGTGTGTTAAAGATAAACTGAAATGGGTGTAAATCGCTTACATAGCCGTCTATAAGGAAGGACTGGTCCTCCAGACCGGCTTGGTGCAAACTGTCTGTTGGCTCCGTGTTCGTACAAGATAAGCTACAAGGCCAAACCAAGTACATTACTCAGTCATTATTATGCTACCGTAAGTCTTTTTGAGCTGTTTGAGTTTTGAAGTTGTTCATGTTTTAGTCTTTTTAGTCTTTCTTCATTGTGGTGTTTTCAATTGGACATACAATACTGGATATTTAGCTATATCAGCATTTAAACTACTTGTCTGAAGTGAATGTAGACTATTTATAATCAGGGGATGAATTAATCAGCTTTTGCTGAATGTCAATAGCTTCCTCAACCAATGATATGAACAAGGGGTCAGAAAACAATACTGTTCTTGTGCACAATTTTATGAAATATCTGAGTTTAAGAAACTACCTTTACAGTTATATAACTTTCCATCCAGGGAGGCCCTTACTAATGAACCATACGCCAAATAATGTGTGTTCGTAGGGACCTCAGTCTGAAAATCTCTGAATGTAACGTTTTGTTTTTAGAAATTGAATTTGGGAAGATTTTACAGGTCAGGTTTTGCTGTGTCAATACTCTGAAAAGATTAGAAAGCACAGCTTTGCTCCATACCCTGCCTCACAAAACACATCAGGAATAAAAGGCACTCCAGAAGTGGGGGTTTCCACTTAGCACTTAAGGGAAAACGCTTTCCTGTAGAATAATTTTTTTTAAAGTTTTAAAAGTGCCTAAAAGTGTTGCCCTCAGGTGGTCGGGCCTGTAGGACTCCCCAGGCGGGGGAGCAGCCGAGCAGAAAGCCTGATCCCCCTCGGTGCAGCGCTTAGTCCAAGAGGCATGGAGGAGCAGGCTGCTGCCTGACCTGAGGTTACTAATGGAGGTTTGGGGACATCCTGGTGGCTCAGCAGGGACACACTCACAGCATCATGAGTTTAAATCCAACTCATGACTTTTGTTGCATGTCGTCTCTGTACCATCTTTCCAAAGCAGAAATGCCATAAAAGTAGTAACAATAACAATCAGAAGTTTGGGAGTGAATGATTAGTTGAGTGGTGGTGGAGCTCAGTGTGTTCTCCAGCCCACTTGTTAACTCACATAAGATCATCTTTCCACAGCAGTCAGCTCTTTGAATAGAGCTGATATTAAAATTGAGATCAGGGTGCCACATACTGTACATACATGCATACATACATACATGCATACATACAGTACATACATACATACATACATACATACATACATACATACATACATACATACATGCATAGAGATTCCCCCATACATAAATGGCATTGAAATTGAGAAGAGGCCACTAGCAATTGTCCATATGTCTTTCTAGGTTACAGTAGGAAACAGACAGACACGCTCCTCCATATGCAGGAACAGTAGCAATAGCAGTTCTGGACTAGTGGGACAGCATGATGCTGCACAGCTATGGCAAGAGCCCTGATACAGGAAAATAGATGGAACGTTATGTAATTAATACTCCTCCTATGCAGATACAGTAGGCAAGCCTAGCCGACAGCTGTAGCCATACAGCCCTTACATGACTAATACAGCTCATATATTCCCCAGTAATTACTAGATGTCAGTCATTCTAAATTGGCTCCTATATTCCCATACAGCCTAGCAGCCCTAGACTAAGCCTCGGCTTTAGCCTTTGCCTGACTAATACTGTAAAATACATGCAGTGTAATGTTATCGATGTGATTAATATAGGCTCCATACAGTAATACCTAACACCCTCTAATGCCACGCAGCATGCAGACAATCTCTCTCTCTCTCTCTCTCTCTCTCCCACACACACACACACACACACAACACAATACAATGTGCCAAAGCCCAGCAAAGTAACCTCTGTTTACCTGCTATCAGTATCCCAAGATTCACAGTGCTGGCAAGGACAAGTGACTGGGAAAAACCGAGAAAGTGGTGTGGGGCTCTTGCTGTCAAATTCCCTTCTTCAGGAATCCTTCCTTTCCTCTCCCTTCAGCCGGCGTCTTCCTACACACCAGCTTTCATCTTTCCAGTAACGGGAGCAGGAGGAGAGGAGCCAAGGAGCCAATCTTTAAATAATCAGCATTCCTCTTGCATGTTTTTGTTTTCTTCCAGATTTCTCTACAGTCTCCCGGGAAAGCAGGAGCACCAGTGATACACTGCCGCGCGCTCCGCTGCAGGAGTCCAAACGTCAATCACACAGGTAACCTAGGGAACCGCTGAACCCGCCCCTAGCCACTGCTGATTGGTTGGCAGACAGAGAACCAGAAGTCAGAAGTCGTCACAGATACTCAGATGGATACCAAGAGCTCTGGTGCGATCATGTACAGAGCCAAATAAGCAGTAGAGGATTGCAGTACTTGTGAACTCTCCCTCTCTCTCTCTCTCTCTCCCCCTCTCTCTCTCCCTGTTTCTCTCTCACGCTCTCCCCATCTCTGACTTCAGAGTCTGCTGCTTTATTTTACAGTTGCTTAGCAACAGACTGGTGTATGTGTGTGTGTGTGTGTTGCAGAGAGGAAGAAGAGATGTGGGAGAAGGAAAGGAGTTCAAGTGCTCATCTCTCTATCTCTCTGTCTCACCCTCGTTCTCTCTCTCTGTCAGCGGTGTGGATGAGTGTTGAATATTTCAGCTCTCGGCAGCAGTCTGTCTCAGTATTATCGAGTCTGTTTTTGCTTCAGAGGCCTACTAGCCTGTTATATGCACCACCAGGGGTTAGTTAATGAGGAGTGAGAGGGGATGGCACAACTCACAAACTACATCCCCTCAAGAGGCTATAAAATTAAAGGGGAGATTGAGGGGGAAAGCAACATCTCCTTTGTTTAACACACAACTGGGTTTATTTATGTGAGTTTTACTTTCAGTAGTACATATCTCTCTCATTATCCTCAAAATGTACTGACACACTGTGCTGGAAGTCTTGAAATGAAGTTCAATCAGGAAGGCTACCTCCCTCATTCATGTTTTGTCAGCAGGTACAAGCACGCCCCCCAGCTCTGCTTCGTCCAATCACCCTAGCCCACGCTCCTTTCTCCTCCTCTTCCTCCCTCTCCAGAAACCAATCACTAACCACTTCCCTCTATTTGTATCCCCTCAGCTGCTTCCGTGTTTCTGTCATTTCAGATGCCTAAACCAACCAGACTGATGCACCACCTCCTCCCCCCACCACCACCACCAGCATCACGGCTCCATCAGATATGCAGAAGGGTCAGATCTTCATCCCCGGGGGGTTCACCTGTCTCCTACCTGCCCCTGAGAGCTTCACCCTATCGCTGGATACCTCTCGGGAGTCTACACCAAAGCTATGCTCACGCACATTTCTCATGCTGTAAATTAATGTGATTGTGATTGAAGATTTGTAATGTCTATTTTAAAACATATAAATGATAAATTGGATATGTTCTGGAGATTAAAAAATATATTTTAAATCACAGTTTTGGTCTGTATAGTGTATAGTTATACACTAAGATACTGGTGCCACACAGTGCAACACCCTATCCAGGTTGTTTTCGTTGTATTCAGCCCAGTGCATGATGGGATAGGCTTCAGCCCCTTGGGGCCCCGAATAGGAATAAGTGTGTAGGGAAAATGAGTGAATGAATGGTTCTGCATTGCTGCTATACCTTTTAAATCCTAATTGTTAAACTACGGTTAGAATAAACTAGTAGTTTAAAAGAGAGTGTTCTGTTTTCAGCACCTTTGCTGCATTGTGGAGAAGTTGCAACAACTCTCAGCATACCTTTAACTGCTGTCAGTAAGGGGCTAGTGTTGTCCAAGAAGAGAGCAGGACTCAAATACAAAAAGAAAGTTAAGTTTTGAAGGTTAACATCAATAGTTTGTTGGGGTTTTCTTAATAGTATTGTGTTTGTTTTCGGAACTGTGTAATTACATTCACTACAAGTCTTTCTTGCAAGTATTCAATGAAAGATTGGTGTGTATACTGTATTAAGTGTGTATATTGTGGTCAGCTTGATGGAGAAAACCAATCTTAACTGTCCCAGTCTACATCCAACATCTCCAGAGGGAACAAAGACGATGTTGAAATTGCTTGAAATTGAAATGCGTACAAATTTGTGTATACTTGATGCAGCTTTGTATTGTTTGTTTAGTTACACTGAATGCCAGTGGGGACACGTTAAGATTAAAGAGGTAACCATAACCTAGGGAAACTGGAAAGCTCAGAGAACAACAACAACAACAACAATGGCTGCGGTGAAAGAGCCACAAAGGCAGCCGAGGAAATATGATGATTTAGAAAGCGTTTGATCGGTCATAGCGGTGCGGGGGTTCTCTAACAAGCTCAGCAAGCCGAGCCTGGAAATGATTCATTTTTACCACAAAATGTTAGCATGGAAATGGAAAGGGAGGCAGTGAACTGGAAAAGGAAATGGAAATGCTTGTGATACTTTAGACCTTTTGCGGTCACGCAGTAGGGGCTGCTGTCGGAAGCCAATGTGGCGCTTTGTTTTTTTGTTTTCTTCAAATGTGTGCTGTTGTCTGCATGAACCTGCTGAAATTCTGTTCCACCTCAAGTATACCGAGACCTCAAGTTCACTGAGGACCAGAGCAGCCCGGAGCTTGGTTAGCGAGCTAACGCTGCATACCTCCACCCGAGCTAACCCTTCCATGCCACTCTACTAAACGCTGATAAACAGACCCTAGGCTCTGATCATCATCAAGATATACAATCACACATTACTCCTGTGTCTTCTAATATCAAACCCTCCTCCAGAAACCTTTGATCTTTGATTCAGCTCCTCAAGTTTGACAAACCCATCATCTCAGCAGCCAGCATTTTTCAGCTTAGTACTATCTCCAAAATTAAAACCTTTCTCTCTGTCATCCAGTCATCCATGCCTTTATTTCCTCCCGCCTGGCCTCTTGTTACTGCCTTGTCATTAGTCACTCGTCCTTGTACTGTCTGCAGCTAGCACAGAGCGCTGCTGCTAGGCTTTTGACTGGCTCCAGGAAAAGAGACCACATCACTCCTGTACTCGCTGGCTCGCTGGCTTCTACTTCCATTTCCGAC
The DNA here is from genome assembly GCA_034670385.1 of Hoplostethus mediterraneus. Lineage (NCBI taxonomy): Eukaryota > Metazoa > Chordata > Actinopteri > Trachichthyiformes > Trachichthyidae > Hoplostethus > Hoplostethus mediterraneus. The sequence continues at coordinate 1,518,664 of JAXDDW010000076.1, read as the reverse complement.
CTCCACCCCTATCCGACCCCTAGGCCCCTTACGTCATCTGATAGAGACCTCTTAGCTGCACCGCGGTCTAGGCCGAAGCTTACCGACCCTTGGTTGTTTTTAAATGTGCTTTATAAATGAACATTATTTGACCCCACTCCTCCCGTCCACTTCATATTCAGACAGTTGCACTCATTCACATCTGGCAGCTGCCCAGTACAACCACGGTCGTCTGCTGTTGGCAGCTGGGGGCAGCTGGGGCGGGTTGGTGTGTCAGTAGACCTCGGCTTGTACTATCAGATGAGTCACACCTGTTTCACTCTGCGACTTGTATCTTGTGTTAGTGCATAACTCGATGTACAAACTAAGAGCTGTTCATTCAAGGCCTGTCTCAGGGAGTCAGCATCAGTGACAAATCCCCTACACAAGCTCAAGTCGATCTGTAGAACTTGCTGTCTGTCTCCACGGTGTTTATTGACTGAACTCTGTTGGTCCTGAATCAGTCTTCACATTCACACCTACTGTGAGACATCTCTGTGTTCCTTTGTGGCCTATAGGGTGAAACCATACATTTAGTCACCGACCTGGTTGTCAACTAAACCATGGATAACATATCTTTGATGTCAACCCAAAAATTGTGGAACTGCAAACAGCTAAAGAGCAAGAAGCCAGTGCCAGTGTTGTCAAAGTTAGGTGCAATACCCCTGTAATGTTATTAGATAATGTCCTTGCAATAAAAAACGGTTGAGAGCTTGGCCAAGTGCTCATGAGACTGATGAGACTCATGAGAAAATGTGGTTAAATCTTCCTCTCAGCAATCCAATGACTCCAGCGATGACAACTATACTGCTTTAGTCTGTATTCGCCAAACTGCTACAGGCCTTGAAGTAGTCTTGTGATGCCGCTGTCTTGAGCCAGACACAAGCTTTTTCCCACCAGATCTGAACATGAAAAAGCTCTTCAAATATGTCTCTGTAGCAGTTGGATCTGAGAAGCTCCTCCAGCCTGTACGGAGCTCACAGGATCTGTCCTTGTAGCATCCTGTGCTAAAACATGTACAGCCACAGACCTCCATTACAGCTCCGTGTGACACAATCAGTACATGCAAGTGGTACTGATTAACCTACATCAGACAGGTTGATTAGGGAAAAAGAGAAGGGCTGAGTGTAAACCTTAAAATATGCTGTAGAATACAATAAAACAATAGATATTTGATGAATATTGTTTGGCTTCTTTTCAGGCTTTTGGCTTCTTTTCTTGCTCCATGGTATCACAACCCATGTTTTTGTTGTAATTTCCTAAAGGTCCTCTGTATAGCACCGTAAAAAAAAACACAACCGAATGACTCTGCTTACTGGGGTCCAGGCCTTTCCTGCTAATACTTGTGTTCACATGGAGCCAGACTTCCAGTGCACAGCTGCAGTTAGCCTCAGACTGTTCACTCGAGGGCACGGAAAACAGGGAAAACAAGCAGTGTATGGAAATGAAAAAGAAAGGCTGTGAGGTCCATCCTGCTGCACAGTCTCTGTTCAAAGGCATGTTGTCAGTATTCAAGTGAGTAGAATGAAAGGGAGTAGAACAAAATAGATTATATGACCAGGTCTGGATTGTGGTTGATTAGAAAACGCTATTTGAACTTGAGGCTTATATAGTGGGACCGGATGCAGTAGGTTGGAACAGTGAAAGAGGGGGTGGGACGAGTCAGAGATGATGCTGGTGGCCTTTCTTTTGGCTGCAGTTTTGTGGCGGTCTTGTATGTGTGTGTGTGTGTGTGGGGGGGGGGGGGGGGGGTCTTATTTTTGTGACTGTATGGGGGGTGTGAGGAGTAGGTTTCTACTGGCATCAGATAGTGTCAGATGGGTTGTACACGCAAGCACACTACATGCTACTGTTTACTAAACTGACTTTCAACGCTTTCCTCTGATTGTTCTGGCGCGCTCATGCAGTCTGGTCTTCTTTGTATTGTAGACGCTGTTATTAGAGCTTTATCTCTGTGCTCACAATTGTATAGAAAAGAAGATTAGCTCATTAAATTTACACGCAGTCAGATGAATCCTGTGCTCTCATTTTCAAGAAAAGTTCCACAGCAGAAGAGATTTTCCTTGTGTGCGCTCAAGGTTTGCAGCAGAAGATTTTGTTTGCCTCCGAATTAGAGCTGAAGTACGAACCGGTGTAGTTCAGAGCCTGCTCCTGCATACTGTCCTGGCTGGTTTCCAGAATGACACCATCCAAATAAATACATTTAAAAAAAACAATAAGCGGCCGGTCCTCCTTGGTACAAGAATTACAGATGAAATGCTGTTAGAGAGGATTGAACGTAGCTTGTGCAAATGAGAGACAAAACAAGGAGAACTTCCCATCAAAGGAATCCCTGGAGATGGCACTGTTGTTGTGCTACACATCTCCAGGACGGTAAAGGCAGAGAAAAACAATGGGCCTTCAAAGTTAGCTAGTCTTTGATTAAATTTAACTGTGATTGATTTTTATTTTGAGTCAACAGGGTTTTTCCTGGCTCAGAAAATTGCTTTAGTGGTACTTGTGCGAGCCAGTGAGCGCGATCAATCCACTCTCTATACCATGATCATGGACTCTTGTTCTTTGGGGCCACCGCTTTTATACAAAAATCTTTTCTCTTGACTATATAAGGATGCTTGTGGATTTGTTATATAAGTATAAAACTCAACTCAAAGTAAATCAACTAAAGTGATTAAAAGACATTTTAGGAAATTGGCTCATTGGTCAATATACAGTTTGTTACAGTAGGAGAACCACCAAAATCATCTCTTGTGTCTGCTAGATTTCTCTTTATGTGAGTGCCTGTAAGCAACTAGCATTATCTAACATAAGAAGATAGACCTTTTAGTAATCCTGGTGTTGTGTTTTTTTTCTGCCAATCTTATAAAGGGTAAGTTGACCAACGGGCCCAAAAGTCGGTGTAGTCCTGTAAGAGGCAAGTCAACACATTTTCACACTTTTCACCGGCCCCCTGACCATGAGCAGGGAAGATGATATTCCTGATTTCCTATTAGTTAGTTAGTTTTCCAAATGTAGTTCAGCCTGGAGAGAAAGCACAGGGTTGAGGCTGAGCGGAGGAGGGAGTCTGTTGATTTAATTAAGCGGATGCTTCAACTGGACGTTGGTGAGAGGTTTACACCCAGTGAAGTCCTCGTCCATCCATTTATCACAACAAGCCACCTCATCTACGGCTCCCACACAGGTCTCAGTAAGTGTGTCTGTTTGTCTGTATGTGTGTGGCATAGGTGCGTGAGTCCTATCCATGTGTTTGTAAAATACTTTTGTGCATTTCAAAATTTGTATTTGGCAGGTGTAAAAACATCTGTAAGAAGAGGGGTGTTGAACGCCTCCTCTGCAGGCTGATGTTAGTAGTTGGCTCCAAAATTAACTAGTCACTCAAAATATGAGTTGTTTTGCAATGAAATTAGTGTCAGTATCTGGTGTATGTTTTAGCTGAAGAATATATTCATTAAACATGGTATGCTTTATTGTGATATAGTCAGGAAATTAGTCATGTTTTATTCAAACAACACACAGACATACCTTACATGAAGCCAAAGACACAATTCATTTCTGAAGGCATTTTTAATTTATTTTTAAGCATTGTTTTATTTTATTCTCATGTAATACTGAGGTTTTCCAAAAGGGGGCAGTGCACATCAAAAAAAAATTGCGCCCCTAGTTTCTTCTAGGTTGCTTCTACTTGTTGGCCTACATCAAATGTGCAGTTAAAAGTGTATTTATATGTGTGTATTTGTGCATTGATTGCATGATGACAGTATAGAATATGACCACAGTAACTCCTTTTCACACGTTACATTCTCAGTCCCATTATTATTATTATTATTATTATTATTATTATTAGGTTTATGGGAGAAAAAAACAATAGTATTATCCTGGCCTGGGACCTGTATTTTGTGTTATTCTGCCTTCTTGTCTATCTTTTTTTGTGTCTTATTTGGCCTTGCCTTATTTTGGCATAACATAATTTTTAAAAGGACATTTCCCCAGAATTGCTAGGGGCGTCCAGGGACACGATGCTTCCTGGAAAAGAAATGTACGAAAATAAGCTTTTAAAAACTCATTTGTGATACGTTTTGTACATGTACACACTCTTTCAAGGGAGAAAAAACAATATACTTTTATTTCTGAGCTTTCAGTGAGATTAATATGTAATCCAATCTAAAAATGACGTGTATAAAATGAATATGCAATATGAAATGAAACAACTTTGAAACATCAAACAGGACCCTACCAAATAAGACCCTTCTTTGTTTACCAAGATAGTTTCCATTTCCATTTTCTAATTAAAAAAATATGTTTCTGTTCTAGCGAGCACTCAGTCAGTGCCCCGTGCATGCCGGTGGCAGGAGCACTGGCGCCGGAAAGAAGGTTTTTTTTTAACCCCCACACAGCTCTGTTACTACCAGGTATTACGGTAATAGAATGTTGGCGATCGTCTCTAGTCTAGACTCTAGCGGCTAGAGTAGCGACAGTACCGTGTGTCCACGCGCGCACCTCATAGAAATACATTGTCTATGCACAATATCTGCATCATATCATATTTAGCTTCAGCTTTTGAAACTGTGCGCTCATCAAGTCATACTATGAAAAAAATAGCCCTTCAACCACTTCCCAGCTAGCTCAACCATATCATCACCTGTCAATGGTGACTAATGTTATGATGCAATATTGATGGCTTGGTGGAATAGCGGTATGATTCTTGCTTTGGGTGCCAAATGTCCCAGGTTCAAATCCCGAAAAAAGCCTTTTTTTTTTAACCCCTGGGAGTCACATAAACCTTTCTTGTTCTTGGCTATTTCATCTAGTGTCCAGAATGATTATTGCTGTGTTCCTAACGGAAACAGAAATAGGGGCCCTAGGAGCCTACCAGCCCCGGTAGCTCGCCGTGATCGTATAGTGGTTAGTACTCTGCGTTGTGGCCGCAGCAACCCCGGTTCGAATCCGGGTCACGGCATTGAACACAATGTCACGGCATAAGGGTTGACTTTTTAACTTGGACACTTGCCCTGCATGTGTGTGTGTTGTGTCGGCGGCCACTTCCCCTGCATGTGTTGTGTCCGATGTTGCAAATAAAGGTTAATCTTAATCTCAGTTTGTGGGTTGAAGCACCTGGACCTCACAATGTAGCAGGTACAGGTTCGCCTTGTGCAGAAGCAGCAGGATTCAGACTCAGGGTCAACAGAAAAGCCTCATAGGTCTGTCCGCTGTCAATCATTCACTCCTGTCCACACACGGCCACAGTGGAATGACAGTCTATATTTCACGCCACAGGGCCAATAAGGCAAACTGAATCAGAATTGAAGTGGCCTGGATAGGTCTGTCAGTAGAGCATGAGACTCTCACTCACAGAGTCGTGGGTTCAAACCTCACGTAGTGTCAAATACCCTTGTAAGTTGCCTTGGCTAAATGACTGTAATGTAACACACACAGGAACAAACCTTTTTGTACAGTTCTCTGTCCCCGTTGGCCAGTCATTTATTACTAAGTATATTAGTGTTCTCACTCACAACAAACACAATTTGAGAAATGGGCTTTGACTGGGTCACGTGTGTGTGTGTGTGTGTGTGTGTGTGTGTGTAAGTAAGTGACTGGTCCCCTTGAAGCAAGATGAGTTGCTGTTACCCAAGTGGTAGTTTATTATGTATCTGGTTTTTAATTATGTTCTACCTTTTTCACTCTTTGTTTCCATCTCTTCCTCTAGGTTTACTTTCTTATCCTTCTTCCTTCCTTCCCTCATCCCTCCCCTTTTGTGTCTTCGTCTATTTTCTCTTCTCTCTCTAGGCTCCTATATCCCTCGTTGTACTGAGGAGGGCTACTTCAAGCCAACCCAGTGCCACAGCAGTACTGGTCAGTGTTGGTGTGTGGACAAATATGGCAACGAGATCACCCACACATATGTTTCTACATATTTGTAAAGTAAATACCACTAACCAGCCACTGTCTTAAGGTTTATTTGTGTTGTCTTTGCCCTTATTAGCTCCCATTTGTCTTGTCTGTCTTTCAGAGTTAGCTCTTTGATCCAGGTGGGCAGGAGTACATGTTAGGTGAAACTCTCCACACCCTTACAGCAAAGTCATTGACATGGTGACAGTTGCCAACAAACATGGAAGCAAGCAACTCATTCATCATTTGTCAACAGTGGGAGCAACGGTAGCTAGGGAGAGAGCCGACCGTGTGTTTGACAACCTTTTAATAAACTGAACAGGGTTTTCACTTCTTCCTCTGAGACACGTTTGGAAAGGAACTTTTCACAGGACCCAATCTGATTTTGTGGACTATGCAATTTTGAGTAACTTCGAGCTCAGACAAAGAAGATGGAGTTGAGTTGTGGAGACTGTAGCATGGTGTTTCACTCCACCGGGCTGCTAGAGAAGCACAAAGCACTGTTCTGCATTGGGAGTGACACAGGGCACCCTGGGGTGCCGAGGCAGAGTGGAGGACGTGTCCAGCCCAAGCAGACACAAACCCCAGACCTCGTAAAGGTAAGCGAGTCATACTGTCTTAACCAGTAGCGGAGAAAGGGGTGAGGTGAACCCTACCTTGTTTCTAGGCAACTGCACACAAAATGAATCCTCTGATCACAGATTTAGGAAGTTATTATAGAGCACATGAAGAAAGTGGCAAGACAGCCAGGTGAAAACAACTGGATTTCATCATTGGTAAAGATGATTCTTGTGTCAAAATAAAAGTCGATACGTTTGAGGCTTTAGTATATATTCCTTCAAGGCTTCATAAGGTACAATATCAGGTCATAAACTTGGTGGTTGTGTGGTAAAATGCATTAACATTGTCCTAAAATGTAGTTTAAACAAATATATGTGCTCAAGTGGTGATTCTGCCATGAGAGTTCAAACGCAATACCAAGAGGCGTTCATGGTCCTGATCTAAGAAGAGCGGAGAGAGCCAGAAGGGCTGATCGATTTGACCAGTGGCAAGGGAGCAGAAAACAGAATAACACTGAAGAGATATATTGAGACAGAGAAGTACCAAGAACAAGTTATGACTGACACACACACACACACACACACACACACACACACACACACACATACACGACTGAATTAAAAGTGGAGCAGGTCATGCTTCTCAAACTGTATTAGCCACAGAAAATGTCTTAATTTCCAGGAATGCCCAACAACCTGAAGTATACATCACAATTATTGTTTGGAATAAATACACATTTATTTTTCTGCAGTAGCACAAAATCTGTTGTGGCTCATTTTACCCAGTTCTACCCTACATAGTATATAATATATAATATATATAATAAGAGTGACAATCGCGTTTAATTCACATAGATTTGAATGGACAAGATCAAAATGACAAAAGTGGATTCTGTTTTAGGGTGGAATGTTCTCTCTCTCCTCTACCAGGGTATCAGGTTAGTGAGTAGAGCTGAAACAGATGCAAAATGTGTGTGTGTGTGCGCGTGTGCGTGTGCGCGTGCGTGTGTGTGTGTGTGCGTGTGTATGCGCCCGCTAGCTGAGAGGGCAGCAGATGCGGAGGCAGCGAAGGAATCTCAGATGGAGGGATGTCGATGCGGACCCAAAGCCAGGCAGAGAGGAAGACAGACCGGCGGCCGGTCAGACGGAGAGCTCGGCCCTGCACGCCCTCACCGACGAGGTGCCCGCAACCGCCCCGCAGCACCACCCGACCACAGACCGCAGCTACGCACACATCCAGAATAACAACAACAACAGAAAGCTAAATTCCTCCACTGTGTAATCCCCAGGGGTCCTTAATGGTTTGATTTTAAAAAATAGCTGCAGGGATGAAGGGTTCTGGGTTTACCTTTTGTAGGCTAACAGAATTATTATTGAGTTTTTACTGCACTAACTAACATCACATTTTAACAAGCACTGCATGTATTTGATGGCGTTATGTTTGAAGATCATTAGTCAAGTGCAATGTAAGCAGCACGACCACACAAAAACAGCATGATATCACCTACCTCACCGAGATATGTATTCATATCCCATATATATGAATCATCCCAATTCAGTCCCATATGTTCAATACGAAGCAGGAATATGAATATGAAGTGCAGACCCTCGTCTCCTCTGGCTTTCAGTTTCACAAGTTGAGGATGTCCATTGAAGAGAGTCTGCCAAACTGGGATAAAGGGACCACAGATACTGAGGTGAGCTCTTTAAGCAGGTCCTATGTGTCAGACTACATTAACTCAGCATAGACAGTTCTAATTTGTAACCTCATGCCACACACATCTAATACTTCCACTGCTTTATAAATGTGAAAAAGGAAAACAACAACAATCTGAATGACTTTGGAAAATGACTTTGCAAATTCTGCATTCCAACGCCATACTAACTCGCTATTCGTCTGTGTTGTGTCTCTTGGCCCACGTGGTTCTCAAGAGAAAACTTGGGCCTAATGAGACTATATAGAGGTTGTGTGTTGAGTCATCAGTCACCGGGGTCAAAATGAGTCAGTCTGTTACTGGTGGATCTCCAGGAGTGCTGCGAGACACTCGGTGTATTTTAACGAGGCTGGGTCCCAGGGTGAGAGCGCTCCATTTGGGTCAAGGGCATAACGTGTTTAAGAACCGATGCTGTGCAGAGATACATCCGATGTATCGACACGGTCCTCAGGTGTGTGGGCGTCAGCTGAGTCACAGTAAGAGACTGAAGGAGATGAGGGAAATGGCGGAGCACCATGACTGGCAACTGGCCCAGATACACGCTCACAACCAGCACCTGGAGCTGCAGAGGGAGGGTAAGGAACAGATGTAATAGACTGCTGGAGACCTATTAGGCCAAAATATCTGGCTCACTGAGGAGAGACACCGCTTGTGTGTATGTGTGTGTGTGTGTGTGTGTGTGTGTGTGTGTGTGTGTGTGTGTGCGTGCCAGAGCTGACCCATCAGCTGGGTGTCCTGGCTGGGCAGAGCAGCACCAGTCACCTAGAGAGTCTGCTGACGGAGCTCAGAGAGCAGGAGGATAGGAACGAGGACACACTGCAACAACTCAATGAACATCTACGTGCACTACAGTAAGTGTGTGTGTGTGTGTGTGTGTGTGAGTGAGAGAGTGCTTACGTGTCAGGAGGAGATGAATGAGGAAGTGTGTCAGCAGTTCAGGGAACTTCTCCCAGCACAACCTTTACAATTCACATTTCAGGCTTTTTTTCGCCCACGCTCTTATCCAGAGTGACTTTGGAAGGAGTGCAGTGTCTTGCTCAAGGACACTTCAGCAGGATACATGACTGTTGATGGGCCAGCATGGGTTGTTGGATTGGGACCAAACCTGAAAGAATGTTTATTTTTATCCCTTTCAGCCATCAGAGGGTGCAAAGAATGACATGGCGACCAGTTTAATGAGAGACACTTGAGACATTTGAGATGGAATAAAGTGAATTTGGTAATGATGGGTACTTGTTGGGGGACTTCGATCATGGATACCACCTGGTACAATCTGTTTTTTAGATGATCTCCTGTTTTTTCCAGGGCCAAAGAGATCTCTGTACCTGCTGCTCAGCCAGACCCGGGCGAGAACAGGAAGATGTACCACGCCGCCTTTGACCTCATATCCTCTGTGGACGGCCCTCTCTCAACCCAGATAAAGTATTGACCCGTATTCATCAAGAGTCAGGTTTAGTTTTAGAAATACAACAAGAAGTTTCCCATTACTATCATTTATCTGTGTCTCTTTCCTGTTAAGAAATAGAATGTAAATATGCATTTGTTCTGGTTATATGAAGATAAACAAAGTAAAATCTCTCCTTGGTCCAGAGCTCTGCGGTTGGCGTACGTGCAGTCGGGCGGGTCGGATGCAACCGTCCTGGCCCAGATGATCGACCTGCAGGCGGAGGCCCAGACTCTGGAGCAGACCCAGCCCGGAGCCGGAGCCAAGACCAGGAGGAAGAGTAAGAGTCTGAGCCGCGAGGAAGGAGAGCTTCAGATCAGACACGGCGGTTGTCATCGGAGAAATCCTGCACCGTGCATCTATCCTGCAGTGTCAGCACCGCGGTGCTCACCGGAGCCAGTTCTCTTTAAAAATGTTATGAAGTAGAACTGAATAGGCATATTGGAACACAACACAGGCGCTTCTCAAACAAACAGTTCATTTATCACGTTTATTTTGCTTGAGATATTTTTCACTCTTAAATTGGTTTGCCGGGCCCATTATAATGAAGCTCTGACAGTTCTGACAGCGGCTTTAAACTCATTAAGAGTCACCGGTTCCTTTAGTTTCAAGTCTTTCTGCAAGGTTTTCCATGCAGTGGGAGCTGAGATCACGAAGGCTTTCTTCCCAAACTCTGTTTGAGCTTTGAGGACAGTCAGCAAAAATATATCCTGGGACTGCAGACTGTACTGAGCTCCACATTTCTGACTAATATACTATTTCTGCTTTATGGAATCTGTAACAGTGGAGAAAGACAGGAAAGATGGGAGAAAAAAGAGAGGGCATGACCTGCAGTAAAGATCATGAATCAGAGCCAAACTCATGTCAAGTACTTAGACCTGTCCCACAGCTGAGGGTGAAGTGACTCCCGACGCTGAAGCCACGTTCTCCTTTCTCTCTGGCCAGAGGTGAAGCCTCCTCAGCGGGGTCAGAGCTGGGAGCTGCTGGCTGTGGAGCAGGAGAACCAGAGACTGGAGGAGGAGATCCTCAGGATCCAGCTGGCCAGGGAGAGACACCATGGCCATGAAGGTTGGACAGTCACTCAGTAACGCACAGACCTCCCGCCCTGACCGTGGGTCCAGAAAATGCTTTTTAGTTCATAAAAGCCGCTTCCAGCTAGTTTCACACCTGCTAGCTGGTTTAGAAATATACCAGTACACTCAAAATACCAAACAAGACATGTCTACAGGTAAAGATTTTTCGATTGGTTAAATTTGGGGAATCACTTGGAACATGATTTTATAAACTCTCTATACTAAAAATGAACAGTTAAGACACTTCCTGGAACCACAGTGGACGCCTCAACTCACTGGACCACATAAAGCATATCAGCCTCTCAGATTTCCCTGAGCATTTCACACAAGATTTCTGGTTCATTGGTCTTGTGAAGTGGAAAGGCTTGCGTGTGCAGGGGAACAACCTTATGCATATGGTCCATAGCATGCAGTGTTTAGGTTGTAGGTTCTCACATAAAAAAAAACCCCCACAAGTAGTCAAGTAGGGTGTCAGTTGGCCTGTTGTGTTCAGAGAGGACATCTGTGTGTCTGTGTGTCACGCAGCAGCAGTCAGGACAGAGCTGCAGCTGATCCAGAGGGAGAACCTCCACCACAAGGCCAGTTTACAGGCAGAGATGGAGAGTCTCGCCAGGGAGATGGAGCGAGCCAGAGAGGCTCCCAGGCACCGCAGACAGCCCCCTCCACCCCCTCCTCCACTCCCATTTCCACCCCAGCCAGCGCTGCATCCCCTGGCCCACATTCATGCACCTCTGGCCCTGGTACACACTTTACCACTTTACCAACATGTTGAAGACTTGTATACGGGACTGTGGTCGACATGACGTGACCCTCTTAAAGACCGTGGGGGAATAGGGCCAACTCTTCTTTTGTTTTTTTGCTTCGGACAGTATTCAGCCCCAAGTGTTATTCAGTCCTGAATTGAACCAAACATTGCCTGTACCAGGGAAGTAAAAATGGCCACGAATGAGAGCTGTGACATCCAAGTATATAATAATGATTTCTGAATTTAGCGCTAGCATTGCTTCATTGACTTCATGACTTCATTCAGATATCCCCATCTCTCCACAGCCCCAGGCCAGGTCCTGCTCCTCTCCACTGGGAAGACATGTTGTGGAGCCCCTGGACTCTCTCGGCCCCGCCCCCTACGACCCTGCGTCAGTGCTATCCTGCACACAGTCCATTTAACTACTACTGATCTGTCCTTGTTTTCATTTATTTAGTACAAATCTATGCTAGTCTAGTCTATTATAACCCATGTGAATGCTAGCCCTTTTGTTTTGCAGGGCTGGCTTTGTGATTTTCTACGACCTGGTGCTGGGAGTCGACGCCACTCTGAGGGTGCTGCGTCTGGTGGCGGCTCTCTACTTCGGGGGTGAGGAAGCGGGACGGCCGACTCCGCTGCCCCCCGTCCAGTGCCAGCCGGGGGGGGCGCTGCTTTACGCCCACAGCCTACCCCCCGGAAACTACGCCCCCCTGTCAGTCAAGCAGCCTGTACCCAGGTAGGGGCGTCAACAAGTGAGGAAGGGCTATAATGGTTATGGTGACTGGCTTGATAAAATGCAGGACAGTCAAGGCACTGCAGACAGATAGAATACACATACATAAGTAGATATATTCTAAACATCGATCTACTTTCAACATTTCCCCCATGAAGGATCCAGCCGTCTCCCTCCCTCTCTCTGGTGGTGGAGGTCCAGGCAGCAGGAGGTCTCGATGTTTACGGCCAGGAGGTGGAGAAACTGGTGTCCTGCGGCTGGGCACGACTGGATCTCTTTGACCAGCACAACCAGGTCCTACATCTGTATTCTCATGACACACTGCTGTGAAAATGAGGGATTTGTGGGATTCATTGTAACAGCCCAGTTGTATTGGGAGTTTTTAATCTATTAACTGCAATTCGTACATGCTAGGTTGCATCTAAGAAGACATCAGGCTGTTTATGAATCACACACACTTCAGACAATCTGTGCGCAAAGGCTTTGGGGCCTAATAGTAACCTTACATGACTTCTATTCATTTAAAGCTAACCCGTCCTTACATTGGCATTCGTCTACACAGTGATTTAGGAAACTGATTGCATCGTCTGACATTATTAAGCATTGTTCTATTAAGGTTTCGAAATAACCTCATAAACTGACCTCATATGCATTGTTTCACTCATAAGCCTCATTGTCCGAATACCCAATAGCTTGTATATGGCATAACTTCTTCACATTTTCTGTGTACTACCAGCTCCATAGTGGCCACTGGAGGGCGCCGGTGCGTAGCCTACCTGTTAAACCCTCCCTAAGCCCTGGCCAGCTCAACTCTGTACCCCAGGTATACAAGTCAGTCTGCACATATGCCCTGTTGTGTATACATCCTATACATTATCCTATGAATAGTTGTATTCAGGTGGCAACTTGAAATCCATCACGCAAGAGGCAGAGGTGCCAATTCCTCCATTGACAGTAACCTCAATAGACCATAATGCAATGCGGTGGTGCAGTGGAGAGGGTTGCAGTTAGGGTGGGGAATTAGGAAATGGAACATAAGTAGGAGGAGAATGTCCTCACAGCTCAAAGCATCTATACTGTATGTGTGTGTGATCTTGAGGTGGGCAACATGGAGTTGTGTGTACGTTTGGTCAACGCCCGCGACGGGGACGTGCAGACCCTGGCGAAGCCCGACCCCATCAGCACCAGCCTCTATAAATACCCTGCTGTGGTAAGCATGGCCATGTTTGCTTCAGGCCAGACGTCTGTAGTTAAATTATACATAACCTTCTCAGCAAGGGATCCCCTGGTCTAATGGCAACAATATGCTTAGTGGTCTTCTGCAGTTCAGTAGGCTCAGCATGGTGCTAGTATTAAAATATATGCAGTCTGGCAGAGAGAGAATTTAAGGATTTTAAGGCACAAACACAGTAAGATTATTTCCCTTATCCCCTTCTCTAAATTCTGGCGGGTGAAGATCATTTTAAACTTGAGAAGAATAGAAAATATTAGCCATGGACTAACAGGATATTAACATTGTTATGCTTTCAAGTGGAGAACTGTATGGTATTTGGTGCTTCTTTACCTCAAGATGTTTTAATGTCCTTGTTGGTGTCTCTCTTACGTCTCAATACAGGAGTCCTCTCATTTTCTGACTGTCCATGGAAATCCTACTCTGTCCATTTCAAGTCCACGGCCCACAGGAGCCAATCAAGACCCTCCCTTCATGGAGGAGGCCAATCAAAGTTGAGAAAGAGAAAAAAAAAAGAAAAAAGGGGTGGGGCGGGGGGATCTGCCATGAACAAATAATCATCAAATAATCAAAGTCAATCTGGATGTGGAGTCAGTCTAAAATTGAAGTGTTTAATTCGGGGGTATTTTTTTTTTATCCCTTCCTCACCTGTTAGGATTATTGTGTGTGACAATACGTGGATGGAAGTGAACGTCCTTCACTAAACTAAAGTCTTTGGGTCCAGCTCACAAAACTAAAAATTCTTCTTACCTCTGCTAGTGAGACAGTGTATTGCTGGGTGTTTCAGCAGGACACAATGAATGGCTACCAATGTGTTCATGTTTCTTAATCTTTATTTCTACTTACAAATGCAGACACATTTTGTGATTGATAAGAGGTTAATAAGTAGAAACCTCTGCAGTGTGTCTGCCCTCACGGGTTCTACCAAACAGACTTTAAATTGGGGCAAAGAACAAATTCAGGGAAGAAAAGAAATGATGAAAGCCGAACTAAATCAAATCTCATTGTACGCACGTTTCATGAATGAGGACCGTTGTACTCTTTAGCAAGGTATTCACTCCCCTATCGGTTCAGTGGTTGTTTCCCTTGCTTGCTTTGTGTACATTACTGTCCTGGATGTATGAGTCATGATACATTTCAGGGTAATGATCTGTAATGATGGTAAATGAGTGGCCTGTAAATTTCTGTGTGAGACCGATGCTGATCGTTGACACATGCTACCATGATTAAATAAAGACTTCAAATATAATGCAAGTGTGAGGCATTCAATTAAACAGAAGAGTATACATAAACACCAGTAGTATATACAGTGCAGTATTAGTAATCTAGATTGATTTGAAACACTGGATCCTTCCCAGTTAAGGCATTGCTCTTCTGTAGCTGACCCTGACCTCCCTGTAGAGGGGGACAAACTCCCCTTTGTATTACATAGATAAATGTAAAGAAATTACAAGAGAACTGGATGCAAAGACTTAAGGATGTTACGAGTTTTTCAAGTGAAACTGTTAAGGGCATTTGTAAATGGCGAATGAGTGGAAGGGAAGAAGCAGTTGAGGTGGGTGGGATTGTTGGCTATCTCCCCTGCCCCAGGGCAGCATGATTGAAATATTCCTGTAGTGTTAATTGCTAACAAAATACCTATTAGGCCCAAAACAAAGCAAGGAGTTTAATTTGTAGTTGAAATGCGTACTTTGACGTATGAAGCTTTTCAGGGTTTTTTGCAGTTACCAAAGTTTGATTATTTCTAACAGCTGTCCACTCAGTACATGCAGGTTGGTACACCTGAGGCTGGCAATATTTGTGACCCTTTCCCCCCCTGAAGCCCACCCGCTCAAATAAACTCCAGTGTTAAGTATCAAGTCAATTTGAGAAAACTGACACAAATGATTGACATCTGCAAATATCCTTTATTTTTTTACTACAAGTATACAAAAACTGGACAGACAAATCTGTGAAAATGGATCTTATTTACAAAAACAAAAGTGTTGAAGGGGAGCGGGGCTGGACAGGCATGCTGTGCTGGTTTCAAGATCAGGAAGGTGGTGAGAAGACAGTCACGCTGAAGACTCCACAGAGGCCGACGGCTTGGCAGGCTACGGGAGACAGAGAACGACAGGAGTTTTAATTTGACATGACCGCAGGAAAGGATTTAGTGTTGTACCAGATTTAGACAAAAGATAAGCCTTGCATCCCTTTGAGTCAGACTAGGAACATTTGGCATCTGTTGCAAGCCAAATTATTGGAGTTTGCTGCAGGCAATGGGAAGCGCGCTGAGTCTTAGAGAAAGCCTTGATGACAGACCAGCTGCCTCTAAACTGAAGTTACCAAATGTTGACTGGCTCCAGTATGAACATGTTAAAACGCCAAGACAAAGGCGTCCTCCCAAAACCACTTAAGTGTTTAGGGATTCCCCTGGCTCAATAGGTACTTTTCCCCAGGTGTGGGTTGCGGGCTGAATGCACAACCACTGGAAAACATCCTGACAGATGGAAAGGAAGACATTTCCATTTGAACTCCAAAGCCAGATGCTTTGATAGATCTTCGATAATTAAAGCCACCAAGGTGGGCTTGACAACAACAGACGACAATCTTCCTTTACTGTGAGCCTGTCAGTACGTAAGAGTTAAACCTATCACTCGCCTCCTGTGCCTCTTTCTTCTGGACTCCATTGCTGGCACTGGAGTCACCGCTGCCATTAACTGTGGCTTCCTGTTTGGCCTGCTTAGCATCAGCATCCTTTACTGGGCTCTGCTCCTCCTCTGGTTTCCTCTGTGTAGAAACACAAAACCAGGACAAGAATAATGCAGGACGAAGGCTTCGGTACACGACTGTTCTATGCAGGCGACCTTGATAAGGTGAGCTTGGCAAGAAGAAAATGGTGTAATTGTTAGATAAGTGTTATCATCATTTACTGTCATGTCAAGGTGACCTGCACAGATTTTAAATCATGCACAACACCATCAGCTGTCAAAGCTCAATTTCTTGCATTAGTCTCCATCACAACACAGACGCCATCTGTCACAACTATAGTTCAGCAGCTGACAGCAAAACCAACACGCTCTAGACACGGCACAGACTGCACAAAGCCAGAACACGCCACCTAAAGATCGACACCTACTACCAGGACATTTGCAGGGAAACCCTTAGGATACCCCTGAACCTACAGCAGGTAAACAAGCAGGCCATGCAACATTAGTGGGTGTTCTACAGTGTTGAGGATGATAGCGCCAATATGGTGACCAAAATTGTATTTATTGCTCCAGCAACAGTGACGGAGCTGAGCTTTCATTTTGGCCATTTTAAATTTTTATTTTTTTAAGCAAGTCCAACTGAAGAGACATGATTGTTGGATGGGCTCGGACAACAGGAGAAGACGGAGCGGTAGAGGTCGGTGGTCGGGCCTCACCTTTTTCCTGACCAGGTGAGAAATGTCTGAGACCGCTTTGGAAGACGAGGCACCGTCAGATGGTCTTACTGGGATCTGAAACAGCAGAAGGAGACGGTTGTGATTGTTTTGAGATACTTTGGAGGAAAAAAAAAAAAAAAAAAAAAAGTTAACCTTTGTTTGAATGATAGCAGTTAAGTATGAAGTGCTTATATAATCCCCAGTATCAAGGACGAACTGCACTCACACCTGCAGCGTCCTTACCTGACTGGCTGCGACAAATGCTGATGACGACGATGATGATGAAGGGCCCCCGTTTTCACCTGGGAAAGCTGATGAGGTTGAGGCCCCGCCCTGGAAGAGATCAGTCAAGGTTACTCATGAGCAGAGGGTGCATCAATACACGGCCTTCTGTATATCTGGTCGCTGCATTCCCCTGAACGTTTCATTTAAATCTTGCAACTGTTGATTGAACATAAAAAACCCAGAAAAACTTTACATACAAAAAAAAAGTCACATGCAGGGATAGGAACTTACAAATTGCTAGATTAAAAAAAAAAAAAAAAATGTCAGCAGCACATGGCAAAAAAGTGGCCACACACACACCTAACTAGTGTGTGTGTGTGTGTGTGTGTGTGTGTGTGTGTGTGTGTGTGTGTGTGTGTGTGTGTGTGTGTGTGTGTGTGTGTGTGGATGGCACAGCATATAACCCTTGAGCAAACCCTTGAGCCAGTCTACCCACTAGTGTCTGTTGGATGGCCTGTGAGGCGGCGCTGGCTGTTCTCTGGCTCTCCTTGGTGTCCTCCACCTTCTCCTTGATGTCAGGCAGGAGCTGCTTCAACTCCTCCATCTCGTTCCTCTCCTCCGCTGCACCGTCTGCTCCCTCCGCTGCGTCGATCACCTCCTGCAGCATGGCTACAAGCAGACAACGGTTGGGATTAAGCACAAGGAAAGCAGTTATGGAGGAAAGCAGGAAAACCAGGCACGGCAATAGGAGAGAAAGTGTATACGATAAGAGTCTGATCACAACTATAGCAAACTAACAACTGTTTAACTCTGGTAATTGCTTAAGAATTTGACAAATCACTAGTAGTTATTCAGTCAGTCACCTGATAGGACTCGAGAAATGACCTGTTATTCAACCCGGCCAAAGTTCAGAAAGCCTGGGTAATAAAATGAGCAGTACGCAGCCCTACCCAGGCGGTTCTCGATGACCTTTATGGAGCTGTTGTAGTGCTGGATGGCCTGGCTGTACTGATCCATGTAGCACAGCGTGGTGGCGACGTGGTAGTGGCTCTCAGCCAGCAGACGGCTGTGGGGAGGAAGGTGCTTCAGCTGCAGGGCCAGGCACTCCTGGAAGTCCTCCAGCGCCTGGGGGTAGTTACCTGGGGAAGGGGGCAAAGGGCTGTTCAGATTATAAAAGCAATAAGATGACCCAAGTATTGAGTAAGAGGTGATGGGCAGAAAGAAAACAATTCCTTTGAATAAAGTTATTAATAAAAAGGTGCCAATCGATTATTTAACCAACAGAACAAGGCAGAATAATATCATTGCTGTGCTCTAGTACAACCTGATATTTGGAGGGATGGGGGGGGGCAGGTTAGTTACAAATTGATAAGCTGAGGAAGAAGCCAAATTGCAGCCGGCTGTAACGTACCAGATTCAGCACTGACTTCTCCAAGCTTCAGATACGGCCTGTGCTGCCATCAGCTGCTCTTCCTTGTTCTCATTCCTGTGTGGGTAGAATCAGGAGTATCAACTATTAAGTACAGAGCTTCCTAAAAACTATTTGACTTTGTCAGACATGCTGAGATTAGATAAAGACAAACAGTTTAAAAACTCCTTAAGTTCCTGAAAACTTGTGTACATGTGATTTGCGCCACACTTGTTAAGCTTAGGACTGATTTGAAGGTTTTAATGATCTTTTAAGGCACGGTAGGTCTGGCGCCAAGCTCCAGGGAGACCTAAGAGCCAGTGCACAGCTCCTCGGGCAGGGCCCTTCCAAAGTCTAGACCAGCGGTTCTCAATCCAGTCCTCAAGGACCCCCTGAATGCCAGCCTTACTCAGGCACACCTGAACCAATTAGAGGCTTCAGGTTTTCATGATGCTTTAATTGGTCCAGGTGTGCCCGAGTAAGGCTGGAGCTAAAACCTCCAGGACAGGGGGTCCTTGAGGACTGGATTGAGAACTGCTGGTCTAGGTTAAGACTAGCAGTAACAAGGCTTTGGACAGTTTGTTTTTAAGCGTTATATTGTCTTTACCTTTTGTAGATGACTTTAGCTACCTCCAGCATCTCCCAAGCCAACTGCAAGTTCCCGACATCCTCCTCTTCCTGTAAGGAGGAAGAGTAAACATCAAAATAAAGTCTCCAGAAGAAAGTCATTTAGGGCTGAGAGATTACCATGTGTGGGAACCCACCTTGTTTTCAGCATTTCCCTCTCCAGCATCGTCGTCGTCATCATCATCATCATCGTCGTCATCGTCTGAGGAAGTCATGAGAACAATTACAGTGAAAGACGGTCATTTGCTATAATGTAACTGGGTGTTCAAGAGTAGAACATTTAACAAAAGGTTTCCTCCAGAGTGCAGTTAATCGTAGTTCTAGTGTGTCCCTTTTTTATAAACACCCTAAACTGTGGATCATGCCCTAAAGGAAAAAAAAGGCCCATTTCCCCACTTAGTCCCCAGCCTTGTGCTCCAGTAAAGAAGTGCTCTGTAGCCAAAGATCTACTGCCCTCTTCTTCCTCGTCCTGTTCAGCCTCCGGCTTGGATTCCTTCTCTCCTGCCTCTTCTGACTGAGCCTCGGCCCCGTCTCCAGTCTGTTCTTCAGGATCCTCCACCTTGTCCTCTTCCACAGTTTTCTTTCCAGGAGACTCAGTTGGACCTTCCCCCACACCATTCACAAGAGAACCCGGGCTCTTCTCAGCACCATTCACAGTTGCTTCCTGGACTGAAGTTGTCGCTTCCTCACTCACAGGAGGGTCTGGACTTTTCTCTGATGCCTTCACATCAGACTCCGGCTCCTCCGGGTCATGTTTGACCAGTGACTTTGCTACACCATCCTCCGTTTTCACCTCTGTGCCGTTCTCCCCATCTTTGGACTCAATCTTGGAGTCCCCCTCAGGCTTTTCCTTCTCAGCCATTGCCTCATACACCTGCCTTCGTAAATCATCCCTGGTTTTCTCTGCACCAGAGAATGGCATGGGAGGAAATCATTTCTCACTGGATGTTAGTTTAACAATCATTTCAAACAGATTGGATATTTGATTGTGCCATCAGACGGATAGCTTCCAACTCATCTGCATTTTGCAGTCAAGCTCATTTTTCCTGACTTAATCAGGAATTGCCAATTGGTCCTAAAGCCTGTTCCCACTAATGCAAGGGCAATACTTTGAAGTATTTCCAATTGTAGTTCTTTCAAAGTAATATATACTGACCATCAAGGCTGTTGGCACTCTCAATGTTGGGATTTTCAGGTTTCTCCTCTTCCTCTGACTCTTCGGGGACTCCATCCAGAGCGTTACCAAGAACAGTGTTCTCCATCCTAACGAAAGCAGAAATGCCACCAGGACAACCAAAATAAGCAGGGATACATTAAACAGTGATGTTTCCAACCAGTGAAACAATTATATGGTAAACACTGACGCTACAGGACTTAAATTTGTGTCAGTGCCACTTATTGAAACCATCCCGCTTAATTCTTTGATCCTGTAGAGAAATACACTTATTCAAAAGTAGGTTTGCAGTATAGAGAACTTTCAGTAAGTCCAGTGTGATTGTAAGTGCCGTTATAAAGACAAACACAGGCAGAGTGAGTGCAGTAGACTCACCTGGCAAGCTCCAGCAGGGACTTCCCACACAGGAAGAAGGCCTCGCCACACTCATCTGCAGTGTCCCCATACCTCGCCGCCCTGGCACAAGGAAGGAAAAAAAAAAAGATGACTTAAATGATAGGGTTTAGTGGTAAACTTGTCAGTGGAGCAATTTGGCTTGTTGGGGGTTAAACAGTCCAAAGGCATACACCCAATATAAACAAATAAAGCTATTGAAGTCTACTAGAAAAGGGACGACTACCATTTTACATTCTTTGAAAGCAAACGCACTACAGTAATTACTATCGTTAATGTGTCTCCAAAAGGGACAAAATGTAAGCAAGGTGTGATTACAGTCCTACATAAATTCATTGACATGATTGTTTTAAAACTAGCGACATGCATAGTCACATCAACATTATGGTGAATGACTGAACACCTAAGTTTCCCCCCTGCAGCTGAATAAATGACAGCTCTCTTCCCCACCAGTACTCACAACATCCCACAAGCCTCCTGGAAGACACTGACGGCAGAAACAACATCGCCCATCACCAGATGCCTCTTCCCTGTGCCAATCAGTTTTTTTGCCTCTTCCGTAACGTCAACAGAGCTGCAGAAAACAATCAAAAACATAATACAGGGTTCAAGCATACACTTGTGCAACACCTAGAATCGTTAGTTATTTGATCAGTGTTAGTCCAAGGCAAGAAAAAGCATGGCATCCCTTCCCATACAAGCACTGAAACTCACCTGTCTACAACAGCAGTTGATGAGCACGGCTTCTCTTCCGTACTGCAAATAGTAAACGAAAATAAAATAAGAAACTTAATTCCATTTAGTCAATTCAAAGACACCTAACTTGTCTAACGTGGGAGGTTAACGGCAGACACTATAGTTGGAAAGTTAACTTTTAAGTAACTGCTGAGTCGCCGAGATTACGTTGGCTTTTAATTACACCTTATTGTCTTTAGCAATACATGGTCCAGTTAGCTAGCTAGCGTAACCGTGAGGTTGATATTTTGTAGTTAACGGCGTTAGCATCACCAGCATGGACCGCTAGCCGTTTGGATACTGTAATAAACGTGACAGCTGGTAGCTGCACGCTAGTGTAACCTCGTTAGGTAGTAACGCGAAGCAGACATAAACCAAGCAAGGTCGCTGTCGTTAGCCGCTTTATCTAGCCAGAAGCTAGCTAGCTGTGCTGCTAGTCTGGTATTTCCAGTTCACGTTATAGCAATTCCAGCACGAAAACACAAGTGTGTCTTACCTTGCGGAGCTCGAGGCTGTGGACGTTTCCTCTGGCATTGTATCACTTGGCGAGCGTGCTGCAAGGGGGAACAAAATAACCGGTCTTATGTGCAACGAATGGGGGCAGATGAGTCTCCTCTCGGCTTTGTTGGCGCGTTTAAATAGAGAAAAGAAGGTTTCCCATTTCCGCTGAAGTTGGAACGCGGGAGATTGGAATTAAAGGGACCGCAGCAACAAAGAGGCGGGACTCGTGATGCATTCACGGCCTATGGGAATAACTATTGATAAGGTAACTTTGGGATCCTCACCAAGCTTCCCACACAATTCGAAAAAATTGAGATTTTCATTAATCTGTTATTTATTCTCGTAAATTACTCCAATGAAACACTGGAGGAATGCACGAAAAGCCTGGACTTTTTCAAGTATTGCGCAAAAAGACGCGTCTGTCTGACTGGGTTGAAGCAAATACGGAAGTGAGCAGGAGTCGACTAGATTCGCCCTAGCATGATTTGGGCACGGCTCAAAATTCAATTTCTGTTCCCTCATATCGGTTGACCAATTTGTCTCGATTAGGCTCAGATAACCCCTCAAACACCTTAGAACCCAGAAAGAAGCACAATTCTGTTTCAGCATTCCACTCTGTAATTTCAGAGCCTCGTTGGCGCAGTAGGCAGCGCGTCAGTCTCATAATCTGAAGGTCGTGAGTTCGAGCCTCACACGGGGCAGATCTTTTTGGTGAGGTATTGGGTTTTAGTATGATATGGTGCCCAGCAGCGGCGAGAACAAGTTTATCAATTACCTACCCACAATGCAATGGACCATGCGTAGCTTTATTACAACGTGTGTACGATTTATTCAGCAAATCTTTGAAAAGTAGTTGAATGTACACTAGTTCATTAAATTAGCCCCGAATTAATTGAATAAAGATATATTGAGTTGACTCTGGCTTTTGATACGGTATAATGAATGAAGACTCTTTTTCTATTCGTCAACTTCGTTTAACATCTTGTAAAAAACTCGGCATGTTTTTACTGATTCATAATCTCCCTACATTACCTCCTTTACGAAAAAGCAACAGTAGTAATCATATAGTACATTTTAGAAGGATACTATACATGCAGCATACATTTCACAGCAAAACTTTAAGTCCCTATAGGGATATTGTAGGAATATTATAACGATAGCACAGGAGATTACAAAAATACCACAAAGTACAATGCCATAACTATAAACTCACCACTGAATACACATTGTAAATCCCTCTAAAAATATGAAATGATTACATACGAATATTGCATGAATATTATCGTGGGTTTTTGTCAGAATTTATAGAACATAACTCGACTCAATCCCCTACTAGACTATGAACAAAAAGTAACACAGTTGCTGCTGCTAGAGAGGATTGCTGGAAGAAAAATTGCAGATAGTGTAAATGATCAGGCAGAATAAGACCGGAAATGAAGCGATTCTGCCTTAAAATAAAAGCGCAAAATGTGTCACTTTGGAAATATTTGAATATAGTGAATATAGTCTTTATTTCGAAAAAATCAAATAGCATCGAATCATTACATTTACCAATATTGCTTCTTAAATTCAGTACTTACGTTCATTTTGGTACTTTTGTATTACCTACAAAACGTATATTGACGTATGTTCGTCAATACAGGTTTTATTTTGAAAATGCTTACGGAAAGTTTATTGCTACTCGCTCACCGCCACCTAGGGGTGAAGTTGCGGTACAACGTATCAAGAAAATACGATAACATACATGTCAATTACTTTATTTATTCAACATTTGATTTGACATCAAAACGTTTTGTCTCAATAAAAAACAATATATAGTTTCATAAAACAACAATGATCATTTACAGTATGTGTGTCCTGGCATATATAATAACAACAATCTATATAAATCACAGTTTCATGACATTCCTAATAAAAAAGCACTATAACATCTCTACAGGGATGATAGGGGTTGATAGAGTTGTTGATCAATACCACAATCTCTCCAAGACACTCCCAATCTCCTCAAACAAATAAAGTACATTTTGCTCAGCTAAAACAAACAAAATAACATAAATAATAATAATAAATAATAAAGTAAAAATCACATTAAAATCACAGAATTGCATAGTAAATATTGGCACGTGTTGCAGGTGAGGTAGTGTGTAATGTGGAGAGGCGATATGCCTCAGTCGTCTGCTTCCTGCTTGGAGATGCAGCAGCAGCATTTGAGTAGTCTGCGGAAGAAACCAGCGATGCCACTTTACTTGGGCTTGTTCTTGTGGGCTGGAAACCAAACAGAGGAAATCCATATCATCATCATGTATGAAACAACAGGCTTCTAAATTGTTGACGAGACACTGTGCAGCAGATAGATAACTTACCAGACCGGAGCTCAGCGTGTTCCAGGCAGTTGTCAGGGGAGTCAGAGGAGTCAGAGGAGTCAAGGGAGTCACAGGATTCTTCATAACATTCATTATAATATTCCTCAATTATGTCCTTACAACAGAGTGTGTCCCTCAGTGTGAGGATCTGCTGGACTACATGGTGAGTGATGGCTCTGGTCATCGTGTGGACCCTGTGAGAAAGGGCTATCTTCAAATTGAACAATACATTAAACGACCACCAGGAGGCGGTCACGTTTCATCCCCAAACCATCAGCCATTATTCAATGTGATCGATTGAGTTCAAAGTGATTCTGTAATATGCCTTTATACATGGACCTTTATAGGCTACATGTGTCTGTGTCTGTCTGTATGTGTGTGTGTGTGTGTGTGTGTGTGTGAGAGAGAGAGAGAGAGAGAGAGAACGTCTAATATTCCTTTATCGCCTTTTTAAGTGATTTGCACATAAGCACATGTTTTCAATACTTGGAATTGCTACGATGTATTATAGATAATAATGATGATCAACTATTGCAGCACGTGGTTTCAAACCAATAGTGAAGCATCTCAATATGGTTTGGATGTAGAAACGGTTGTTTGTTGGTTTTAGGAAATGTGCCTTTTATATACAGCTCTGGCAAAACTTTCTAATACAGTCATGCCAATAAAGTGAACTGAGAGACAGACAGACAGACAGACAGACAGACAGACAGACAGTCACAGAGACATTCACTGGATTCCAAACAGAGGAGACGACAGGACAGTCACGCGGCAGATGAAAACTTTTCGGGACAGGATCTGTTGACAGTAACTTTACCGTGGGACTTTCTGGAAACCTTATTAACCACTAGATCCCCTAGATTCTCTCTCTCTCTCTCTTTCCCTCGCTCTCTCTCTCTTTCCCGCTCTCTCTCTCTCTCTCTCTCCCTCTCTCTCTCTCTCTGCCTCTTTCTTCTCATCCTGACTGAGATGGTGCGATGTTCCGTCCAGCTTTACAAAACGTGGACTTGTTTTGGGTGATTTTGTTTTATTGGGTTTTTCTACCGGAGGCTGATTGTAGATCAGCCGATGCTGACAGTTGTCATGAGGTGAAGACGGCCTACATGATGCGCCAGATAGGTCCGGTGGAGCTGGTACCGGACACACCGGGAACAGGTCAGTGCCTACAGGAATATTATAGGACTATTTGAGTGATATCATAGGAGATGAAAAAACACTATAAAGTATGATAAGGACAATAGAAACGCATGATTTAGTACAACAGACACACTTCAAGTTCTTATAGGAATATTATAGGAATACTATAATGATACCATAGGAAATGAAAAATGAAAAAAAAAAAGTATGACAAGGACATAGTACTTTTACTGCAGTAAAAGTAATAAAAACTTTTAAAATGTGCATTCTCCATAATTATGTTCACCTCCTTACACACTGAAAGCGAATCCAAGCAGCATTTTTTTGTACTTGTGTTAAGTTGCATGTGTGGACCTAAACAGCAACAGGCTACTAGCCCTGACAGCGTTCAGACGCACTGCAGATATACAGGGCCAGATTCCAAATGGAAGGGATCATCCCAATGCCCCGCAGGCCAACACGGCATGGGGAGAGAGGCTATTTCTGTTGAAAAATAACCCAGATAGTCTCCAACACAAATATAGATCTCTGGAAAGCACACTTAGCCCATCAAAGTGTTAGAGATGCTGCTTTAGAGTCTTCTAGAAATGTTTATTTTCATCACTCCATCATGGCATGAAGACGATCCCTTAGAATATATATATATATATATTTTTTTACAATTTGTAAAGTTCATCGTCAGTAGAAATGGATGAAGGCCGAACCCTTTGATTTGCGGGGACTGATGTTGTTTCCAGCTGTATATGGATTGAGGCTGAAGGTACGATACTTTCTAGACCCCAGTAGAGCAATTCTTGTCCCACTTCCCCGACTCCACAGGGAGGTGACTGATCAGTAGGGATTCAGTGTCTTGCTCAAGGGCACTTCAGCAGGGTGGCTGCTTGCCGACACTTGCTTGGAGGACAGTCTCCCTGCTCAGGAATACACAGCCTCCTGTCTCAGCAATGTACTTCCTCAACTTCATCAACCAATACTAACACAATTAGATGAAACTATGCGACGGGTCTGTGTGTGTGTGTGTGTGTGTGTGTGTGTGTGTGTGTGTGTTTCTGCAGTATCACTCCTTGTCACAGTATTTTAATATGTCAGCTCAGACGGAGTGGAGTGGTCCCTACAGTCCAGGCGCTCTCTCTCTTTTTCATTCTTTTGCACACACACACACACACACACACACACACACACACGCAGACCCTTGATCCCAGTCAGCTGCTATCCAGCTTGGTTTACAGCAGTCTGCTAATGTCAGACTGCACCCCACACACACACACACACACACACACACACACACACATACTTTTATTGAGTGGTGACGTCTCGCCCACGGTGCATGTCATCATGTCTGGTCCCAACCGGCCCTGTGAAGGATTATTTTTGTAAAGTCTCGCTTCGTGTTTATAAGTCAAAGTGATGTTGTCAAAGATTGTTAAATGGTTTAATTGACACGGTTAGCAGTGTTCCCCCTTTACAGAGGTTTCAGTGGTAGCAGTATTTTCAGATCAAAGAGGTTACAAGGACCATTAGGAAAAAACGTGTCGTTCTTAGTATCCATTGAGAAGCCCAAAGTAAGGCAACATGTTTTGTGGAGTTCAGAGGATTCAGAGGAAAATTCACATTTCGTGGATATTTCACAATTACTTTAGTTTCCTCCTAAGAGTTTAATAGGGAGGGAAATTATATTACATACATACAATTTCCCATATTACTATATTTTATAATGCTCTTACTGTAAATATTGTGTTGTTTTTTTATTGTAAATACTGTGTACTGTTGCCCTTTGCACATTCCTGTTGAGCACTGCCACTTTTTCATTTCACTGTGTGACAAATAAACTTCCTGAATCTTGAATCTTGAACCTGGGATGTTTTGCAGAGCAGTTCAGGGTGACTGTGCACCCATACGTCCAGTCACAACGTTCGCTGTGTAAGATGCATTTTATTTATCTTTCTTTGCCGAGTGTCTCTACTGAAGCGCTGATCTCCCTCCCTCTGTCTCAGGTGAGTCTCTCCGGGTGTGTGTCCACCACGGGCCCGGCTGCTGCACCAGTAAGATGGAGGACAGCTACATGGCGGCCGTTCGCAGCGAGACTCAGCAGAAGATGCGATCCTACAGCTTCGAGCTCAAATACCTGATCACCGGACACGCCAAGGACTACCAAGGTGGGGGAGGCGGAGAGCGATGGAAGATCGGAGCAGTGGAGATTACACTACATGCGATCATTATTTCATTCAATGCTTTTTCTGTGGAGGAAAACTTACTGGAGGAATGAAATTTCCTTAGAAATAAACGTGTCTGTTGTAGGAAGGAAGGTGTGGACGGAGAGCATTGCACATGTAGACGTCATGCAGGCTGATGATATGTTCTTTAGAGGATGTCGCCCCAAAGATATGACTGTCGATGGGGTTAATGTACCATCAGTTATGATGGTTTCATTGAGAAAAGACTCAAAAGGCTTTTATTGTGATCGCATTGTAGGAAAATGATGTTTCCTTTCTTCCCTCACTCATGAAAGGAATTATTCCCTCCTGTTTGAACAGCAAAAGTACTTCAGCTTTACGACATTGATTGATTTATTATGATTTCTAAGCACCAATAACATGGTTGGATAGGAGCAGATGCCGAGGAGAGAGTGTCAGTAACATCAGAGGTACCATGTGGTGCTCCAACATATCCGTCTACTGCCGTTGTCCTCTTATCATTCTCACTTTATTTGTTCGTGGTGAAATGGCTCGCTGGTGTCAGCCTGGTGGTGCGAGGCCAGTTGATTTTGTGAGGCGCCACGGTGGCTAGCCAAACAAACAACTGATGTTCGATTGAGTCTTTGAGAGCGCAAACTCTCAGAGGGAGCAGCGGAAAACTTTGTTACAACCCTCGACTCCCTTTCTCGGTCTGTCTCTGTCTGAGCGATAATCAGGTTTTGTTCTTGACCAATGAGAGAGCAAGGGACGGAGAATGTTTACATTCAGTACGTATCCGCGGCAAAGTGTTGTTGCCACGGGCAACGGCCGGTCTCTAACGGGCTGCTCTGAATAGGAGGAAGAATACTTGCTTGTCCACTTGTCTCTCAACGCTATTCACCAGCCTGTGTGAGCAAGTGTGTGTGTGCGTGTGTGTGTGTGTGTGTGTGTGTGTGTGTGTGTGTGTGTGTGTGTGCACAAATGAATATGTGTGTGTGTGTGTGTGTGTGTGTGTGTGCACAGTCTGCAGAATATGAGGGAGGTAGCATTGATGAAACATGGCAGACAGACATGGCAAACATGTCTCTCTTTCTCTCTCTCTCCCTCCCCTCTCTCTCTCTCTTTCTCTCTCTCTCTTTCGTTCTGTCTCTCTCTCGCTTCGTCTCTCTCTCTCTCTCTCTCTCTCTCTCTCTCCTCCTCTGTCTACCCATCTCCATCTGAGGCTCCATGGGTAACCTTTTATTCAAATTCAAACCCAAATCCAAAGAACTGCTGAACAAGGCTAAAATTGCAAGAGACGAGTTTTGGATTGAGCGTGTTGAATTGAACTTGAATGTGGCCAAACTGAAGCATTTTGACATGAAATGAATGAAATGATTTTTTGCATGACACCAGTATTCTTTCGCTGGGCCGAGTCTCAATGCATTCCTGAGAGATCTCCAAACCATAGTGATTAAACACCGCCAGAGAAATGAGACATGCCCAGTGCGGTTGTAGTCTCTGTTTATACCCTGTGGATTACTGTGGCCAGTACAGTAAAGGTGTGTGTGTGTGTCTGAGTATGTGTATGAGGGTGTTTTCATGCTTGCGTGTGTGTGTGTGTGTGTGTGTGTGTGTGTGCGTTCTGGTACTGTAAGAACCCTTGTGACCTCCAACCCCCCCCCCCCCCCCCCGCCACAGCTGTCGTCCAATCACAGAGGGCGAAGAGTGAATCACCTGACCCCAGAGTAATCTTTGAGCATGTCACTCGATGGCAGCCTGTATTCAGGGGGTGCTATTGCTAGGGCATGGGCACGCACACACACACACATGCACACAGCACACAGCATGCACACACACATACACACACACACACAAACAGATATACAGAAGCAAGTCCTCACTCATTGGTTTGGACAATGAGCCCTAGTTGTGCGACCCCTCATCTCACACACCCTCCTCCCCTTGAACTTTTCACCTCCCCCGTCCCCTCACATCCCTCACCCTCTCACCCTCTCACCCTCCCACCCCTTGGCTTGACTTCACCATGTATTGTGGTTGTTGTTCTTGGTGATATAATGATTTTCTTATATATCCGTCAATTATTTGCTTAATAAATTGCGGTCACCCTGAGAGTCAGGTTGCCGCAGCTGTGACAGGGGAATACACGGAGCTGTTAAGGCAAGAAAACACACACACACACACACAGCACACACACACACACACGCGCACACACACACACACACACGATGACTGACTGAGTGACTTGGTGAAAGTCACAGACAGACAGGCATCTCAAAGACAACAGTCGGGATCAGGTTTAATCCTCTCTCACTCTCGCTCACTCTCTTTCTCTCCCTCCCCATTTCTCTCTCTCTCTCTCTCTATCTCTCTCTCTCTCTCTCCATCTCTCTCTCTTTTAGTTCTCTCTAATTCTCCCCCAGTTGTTGTCTCTCCTCTGTCAGTCAGAATGCCATCAGACTCACATCACCCTTTATAGTCGGCTTTCGAGCATGTACATGTACACACACACACACACACACACACACACACAGTCAATTTTATTAGACACTGAGGGACATAGGAAGCACAGCGGCTCATGAGATCGGCCCTCTCATTATCACCTGACTATAGATAACAGGGTAGTGAAAACGAGCGCTGGGATGAATTAAGTTGCGAGCTATTTTGACTCTCAGGCAGCGGGGCGATGTCAGCCCAAGGTCAGTGTAGAGTGTGTGTGTGTGTGTACCCCCCCACCACCCCAAGGCCCTGTAATACATCTTATATACAACCGCAATGTGATTGGTCAAAGATGTGCGTTCCAGGGATCTAGCTAGCGATCTTTCTCGTTGTCCCCCGGTTTTCACTCGGTCGGTGCAACAGCGTTGGTAACCGTTGCAGAAAGGTCCCAACACCCCCTGAGGGTTTTGTTTACGGGTGTTTTGGTGCTGCTGACATAATTACAGTAAACTCTTTTGGCTGTTTGGTTGAGGGTTGGGGTGGAGGTGCGTGAAAAACCAGCTAATACCCGGAAGCAAGTCTCTGAGAGTTTACAATGGATGTGATTTTAGGATGGGAAAAATGAATGAGAGGCTGTGGTTCCAGTTCAAATCACTGCACTGATGCCACAACGTTGAGCTTCATCGATAAATACCGACCGTTTAAAAATGTCTGTCTTCCCCTTCGCTCCCTCTCTCTCCAGAGACCTTCGAGTCACTCGTGTCCTTCACGTCGAACCTGACCAGCGCTCTGTTCGACAGCGCCTACGCCTCTCTGTCCTCGGACTGTCGCCCCCTGGTGTCTCGGCTGTTCGGCGAGGTCAAGCTCCACCTCTCCGGAGACCCCGACGCCTCGCTGGAACACGCCGTGCGCCGCTTCTACGACGACCTCTTCCCGTTGGTCTACCGGCGCCTCCTCAATCCGGGGGTCGGCCACGCGTCGCCCACCCCCTCCTCCGCCGGTCACGACGACTGCCTGCGGATGACGCGGCAGGACGTGGGTCCGTTCGGGCCCCATCCTCGCCTCCTGGTCGGCAGCCTGTCCCGGGCGCTGGGGGCGGGCCGAGCGCTGAGCCGGCTGCTGGGATTGGCCGGGGAGGTCGTGAACGCGACCGAGAAGGCGGCGTTGTCCAGAGAGTGTGGGCGGGGCTTAGTGAGGATGCAGTACTGCTCCCATTGCAGAGGGCTCACGCTGATACGGCCCTGTACCGGACTGTGCGTTAACATCATGAGAGGCTGTCTGGTAAGTCTGTGAATGTGTGTGTGTGTAAATCATACACACAATCATACACATATCAGTCCTCTCCCCTCCCTCCCTGGTATTCTAACGTTCTTCTCCCCGGTTCTCCCCCCCTTTCCCTCCTTTCTCTCTCTAGGTGGGTGTGTCTGAGCTGGGCGCCCCCTGGGGGGGTTTGGTGGTGTTGCTCCAGCGGTTAGCCGCTACTCTAGCGACGAGCAGTGGCCACAACAGCATGGAGCTAGCCCTGTTAGCGGTGCGGAACCATGTCAACGATGCCATACTGCACGCTCAGCTGCACGGGCCCCGCATCACCGCCACAGTGAGCAGAGGGGGCGGGGGGGGGATGGAGAGAGAGTATGTGGATGGACCCATGATGTTATGAAAATGTGTCTATCTGTAAAAACCCAAAACGTTTTTAAAAGACGCCCCATCGAGGCTCTGCTGAATAAAAATCACCATTAAAAAATTTCCCTTTCATTTGAATTGAAACTAAACTGACATTTGGGATATTCAAAAATGACATCACTACCATTTAGGCTTTGAACGCCTCCATCGGGATAATTAGTTTATTAAAACATCCTATGCTCCTATGATAAAGACATTTTAATTTTGGACACGGAATGAAGAAGGCCTTGGGTTTTCCTTTCAACATGGCACTTGGATCTCCTCACAAAAGCCGTGTACCTCGACGGGCTAAAAACAGATTCTTTCTTTATAGAGAATATGGGGTTCCCCTCATTCTGTGTGTGTGTGTGTGTGCGTGTGTGTGCGTGCGCGTGCGCGCGTGTGTGTGTGTGTGTGTGTAAGAAAGAGTGTGAATACAGATCCAGAGCCAGACAAAGACTCTGGTTGGCTGGACAACCAGTACCCAGAATGCAACAGGGGACAGAGTGATGAGAAAGTTTCTGTGGCTAATCTCTGGACAAACAGACGACACACACACACACACACACACACACACACACACACACACACACACACATACATGCACACACTTTTGGAGAAAGAGATAGAGTAGCCATCCAACTTCTAGAGAACACTGTGGACTTAGAGTAGATTCCTCAGAGGTAAACAAACACACACACACACACACACACTGGAAACTGTTGCACCAAGTAAGAAAATAGGACTTGATCAAATGCTTTACCAAGTATGTACTAGTAGCATAAACAAACAATGAATGAGCGCTGTTACTGGCTCTTATCCGTCTTCTTGCTCTTCAAGTAGCAACATCATCTTTCACTACTGGTGAAAAAGGTGAAGAATAGGTGAAGAAAATATAAGAAAAAAAGGATCTAGATAGAATCCGAAAGCCCCGGCATGACGACAACAACTGAGAGGACCAAAGGAAGCAACGGGGTTTATGGGAAATGTGGTCTTAGTTTGGAGAGACACAAAATGCGACACATAGCAACTTTTATAACAACAAAAAGAATCAATCTTGGCAGGAAGTCACTTTAGGGTCGGTGTGTGATAAACAGACACCAACCCCCTTTACCTGTCTCTCTCTCTCTCCCAGGTGGAGAAGGTGTGCGGTCCTCAGGCGGCTGGTCCCATGATGCCGAGCATGCGTTCCACCACCTCGCATGCTACGACCTCTGTGACCCCTGTGATGACATCGGTAACCTCGGTGATGTCAGCCTTGACTCCACGTCCTGACCCTGCTGTTCACCAGGACCTCCAGGACCTGCACTCCAGGAGGTGTGTGTCGCTATGTGTGTGTGTGTGTGTGTGTGTGTGTAGCATTAGTACTCACATACAAATGCATACTCTGTTTAATTAAATTATGGAACAGGGAGACGCAGCAAAGGTTCTGCTCATTTTCGGCCAAAGCAGAAAATCGGAAAATTCAGTATTTCAACAGTAATCACAGACAAATTCAACACAAATTAATTCAAATGAATAATTGTTATGACACATATTCATCTCTGTGTGTGTGTGTGTGTGTGTGTGTGTGTGTGTGTGTGTGTGTGTGTCCCACCAGGTCCCTCCCTCTTAAAGGTTCCAGAGGTGACAAGACTCGCAGCCTGAAAAAACTCTCCAGGTAAACTCAGGTTTTGATTTTATTCCATTCATTACAGTTTGAATTAGGATCAGAGCAACACAGGATCTCTTATCTCTTAATAGAGTATTTTTGAGATAGCATGTTGCTTCCTCCATTTCCCTTCATTGCTCGCCCACGTTTACCTTTTTTGTGAGATATTAAGAAGCTCTGATTTCCAAATACACCCCAACTGGCCAGTAATGGTCAATACAACAACCCCAAACAGACTGAACTTTTCATTCTCTGTGGCATTTCTTTTCATGTTGTTTGCTACTGAATCATGATTTTTTTCTAGTGTACAGTCGTTGCATAAAAATGTGATTTAGAGTAAAAAAAAAAAAAAACAATGTAAAATGTTAAATGAGACCAATGCAAATCTTGTATTGGGGTTTCTTTAAATAAATCATCATCAACAGACTGTTCCATAGCTGCTGTCAGCCTCTCAACCAGCATAGTTCATTATCCTGCCCCCTGTTGCTTTCAGTGCCTAACCAGTCTATAAAAATGGATTTCACAGGGAATTGAACCTGACAACTCCAAATTGGAACAAATAAAAGCTCGTTAGCGCTACTGTTTCTGACCGCGAGTTGATTATTTTTGCGAGCATTCAAATGTGCACGACTCTCTCTCTCCTCTCTGTCTCCTCTCCGTCTGTTGTCTCTCAGGGAGTTTCAGGGGTCCATCCAGCGATACCAGTGGTTCTTCTCGGAGCTGCCGGAGATGCTGTGCGAGAGTGAGATGGAGGTTGAGCAACACACATGCTGGAGTGGCCAAGACGTGGTAGAGAGGTGCGTGTGTGTGTGTGTGTATGAGTGTGATTTCTGCTTAGAAAACCTAGAAAAGTCATCAGGAACAGGGTTGGTACTGTGGCGTCTTTTTCCTTGGATTTCCTGTTGATGCAGTCTGAGTTCCTGTAGGTGGCGCTCTTTTCTTTGTCTGTTCAGCCACGGCGGCTATCGCTGCTCATGCTAACTACCCAGTTCTTCTTCATTTTTACGCCAACCAAACCGCTGTTGCTGCCGCAGGACATGTAAAACGCATCACTTCCTGTGCGCCAGAGTATCTATATGAAAATGTGTCAGATTATTACTTCAAGGTTAGGATAAGGAAATGAATGGAAATGAATGGAAGTCAATATAAGATCCTCACGGTACATAATTAGAGGATGTCTGGGTCGTTTAACCACTGGATGCTGGAGACTAGCTCCCTTAAAGGGCCAGTACCTCTTCTGAGTAGGCCTTTTTAAATTAGAGAAAGGGTGCAAAGGGATACAAAATGTGTGTGTGTGTGTGTGTGTGTGTGTGTGTGTGTGTGTGTCTGAGTTGTTGCCAGGCAGGGGAGCGACAGGGTTGTGAAGGTTAGAGAGTTCGTTTGCAGCGTTCCAGAGTCTTTCTCATGATGATTAGATTGGCAACTTACACTGGTAACAAGACAAATAGGCGCACACACACATACCGATACACACACACACACACACACACACACATACCAAGACACACAGACACACACACACACACACACACACACACACACACGCACACCAACACACACACACACACACACACAGAGAAGAGAACGCATAATAATTGCACTCATCTGACTCCTTACAGCAGACAAACACACACACACGCACACACATACACACACCAAGTGCTATCCATGCTCAATCAACCATATGAAACCGGCCAAGCTGAGACCTCCTACACACACACACACACACACACACACACACACACATTGTATCAGTATCAGTGTATTTTGTATTCCCGGTGTGGATTTTCTTTAAACGAAGGGTTTCATTCCAAAATGATCTATCGATTTTTGGAAGAAATTTTGAAATTTTATGAACATAAATTAACATATACTATAAAAATACACATTATTACATTTTTTTTTTTAAATGCAGAGGTTTGCACCCTTAAAAAAACACAAAACCAATAATATTTCATCGTGTGCTTTACGTCACCTTCATGACAGCATACGCACACACAGAAATGGCCGATATCTAATTTTGTCAGAAATATATGACTGGAAAATCGGTTGTGGTTATCAGAATTGCCTCTATCTTCTCTAGCAACCACTGGCATGCGTTTTTCTCTAGTTTTCCCTCAATCATGGACTTTCTTGCAGGAAATTGAGCCTAAAGACACACATTAAGAAGTGCGCTACTCTAGCAAATGGATGGAAATAGACCCCCGAAGAAGCAGTTTAGTAAAGTCGATCAGCACGTAAGCGTCGGGATATTAAAGGGCAATAGGGTGAACTTGAATTGCGAAGGCCCTGGTCGTACCACAAGCCTGACTATGGAACAAAGCATCACCTTTAAAACAGAGAAAATTGGCCGTTTCTCAAGCAAAGTAAGGATAGTGGATAGCATACGTATAGTAGCAGACCTCTAGCTGTATCTACTCAGGTCTAGCTGCTGATACAGTGTGGTTTCTCAACTGTGGGCTGTTTCAAGACACTAGGGTCACCCACGGCATTAGTCTCTGATCGTTGATGATTTATGAACTGCTGTACCGGGCTGCTACAAACTGCCGTTGACGTTGAGTGTGGAAAATATTGGGGTGAAATTTTTGTAGGGGAAGTCAAAGCCTGCAGTGCAGTGAGAGTGTAGCATATAGGTGAGTGTAGGGTCTGGTGGATCAGGGCCGGTTCTGGGATGCCAAAATCTACCGGTGAGTCTTCAGAGCCGGTCGTCGGCCAAATTCAATAAAACGTCCAGGATGGGAGGCGCCCGCCTGACAACCCTGACAGAGTATGACAGAGTACCCGCTGTTACCTCCAGCAGCCAAAACAGATCTCAAGGCAGGAGGTCACCCTAACAGCAATAGTGTTGAAACCTGTTAGTGAACAGAATTTAAGCATTATTTGGTACAATCACATTTATATTTACCCCCTTTCAGCCCAACCCCCTTAGTCAGGTGGTAAAATTCACCCTCACATTGAATTCCCAACTTTTTTCATTCGATCAGTGTCAGGCTAGTAGGACAAGATTTATTGTGTACAAAAACAGTAAAATATCGCTATCGACATTTCAAGATCATCAGACTGCGATCATCTGTGAATTTGTTTTGCTGGGAGGGCTAGAGGACATGCTGGAGTTGTTCGGCGTTGGAGTCCGGCCAGTCTGCGCCTCCCTGACCTCTTTACATCTTCTTTTCTTTTCCGTCCATCCATCCACCCATTCATCCATCCAGCCATCCATTCATCTATCCATCCGTCCATTCAGCCATCCGTTCATCTCCTCCGCCCTCTGACCCACTTCACTTACAAATGTCTGCGTTTGTGTGTGTTTGTGTGAGAGAGAGAGAGAGAAAGAGAGAGATAGATGAGAAAGGGAGGATGAGAGAGAGAACCAATCAGAGAGAGGATGAGAGGGGAGAGGAGAAATGCATTTATAAGGAAATAGATAAAAAGAGACATTTATAAATACGGAATTCAATTCTCAGGGGAATAAATACAGAAATAAGTAAATAGGGAAATAAATAAAAACAGAAATAAATGAATGAGACAATAAATAAATAGGACAGAAAATACAGAAATATACATTTACACCAGATTTCATCTATTTATCTATTACTGTGTGCATTCATGCATTATTTTATTTATTTCTGTATATATACACTGATTAGTTGATTTTTAAATTTTTTTTATTCATACATTAATTCATTTATTCATACTTAAGTCAGTTTTGGCTCTCCATACTTTGGTCCTCCATCGTGTTTTGCAGTGTGAGCGAATTGTGGAATTGAAGTGAAACCCTGCTGCAATAGCCAAATGTCACCAGAAGAGGGAAGCATCATATCATCCTCTTAAGTTACAAGGCATGAACTCCGGCACCGAAGACGACCACCACACCCGATGTTTTGATGTGGGGTTTTTTTTTTTTTTTTTTAGTGCACTGAGATCTGTTTTACATCAGCCCCTCCCACTCCCCAGAGTCCTGGAAAGAGTGTTCAAAGAGAGAGAAGGGACGAGGAAGGAGGAGGAAGAGCGACAGAGACAGACAGAGAGACAATGTGTCAGTGTGTGTGTGTGCGTGTGTGTGTGTGTGTGTGTGTGTGTGTGTGCATGGGTGTGACAGAGCTATGTAAATGACTCCACAGGAATGCAGCTAGATTTACCATTGAGGTCGAGACTCTAATAATTACACACCTCGCTCGTATCAAATCTCTGGTAATTTCCTTTTTCGATGTGTGTGTGTGTGTGTGTGTGTGTGTGTGTGTGTGTGTGTGTGTGTGTGTGCGCACGTGCACAAGAGAGCGTGTTTGTGTGCGTGCCGCTGAGGTTTTTAATCGTTGCCTGCAGGGTTGAGACAGAAGAATGGTTCCCTGTGTGTGTGTTACCGTTAGCAACCCTGCGGTAACCGAGGGCAACGGCAGAGCAGTCTTACCAGTCTTAAGACTGGCTGGTCATTTACGCCTGTCGCTCTCCACATCTTATTAAGTGTCACTCACTCACCTCTCATCTGGACCAGGTTTACTAGGCCGAGCCCTCTCGACTCATCTGGTTTATAAGACAGACAGGCAGACAGACAGACAGGCAGGCAGGCAGGCAGACAGATTAATCCCACAGCCTGCGGGCCAGCCAACAGCTTTGGCAACTCCCAACGGTTTCATCTGTTCATGATGATAAATGGGAAGATACTATAGACATTAAAAGCAGTTCATACTGTATGTAACCTTCAGGTGTTGGCAACCAGCCTCCTGGGAGACGTAAGGGAGAGACATAATCCTCCACCTGTGATTTCAATGAAAGGCAGTTAAAAGTATTGGTAACGAGATACGAACCTGACATGTTTACCGTGCGTGCTCACATCAGGAAGATTCAGCGGCTTCTCACAACACCGGCGTAGGAGCGTCGGGGTCTGTTTTCACCACCATCTGTATACGCTCTATAAATTCTGGCAGGTGATGACAAATTTGAGCTAAGCGAGACCGAAGACCATTAGCCACGTCGCGCACTCCTGCTCCTAATAAAGATAAAGGATAACACGGTATACGCCGATTTGCGCGAGGTGTCGACAGTAGCAGATGTGTTTGACGTGCGGCGTTGACATTAATCCCCAGAACCTCTGCTGGAGTCTGAGGAATCTCTGGACTTTCCTCCCCAGGCACATTCTGTGGTTTCTAAGTGAGTTTTCATTGTTTCATCCTCCCTCCTCTCCTCCCCTTCTCTCTTGCCATTGCATTCAGACAGGCCATCTGCGTGCACATGCAGACCGATATCCTGTTATTTTGTCGGCGCGTGTAAACATCGCATCCTGTTTACGTTAACTCCGATAAGGTCTAATCCCCGAAACGCGGTGAGAAAAACGATACCTGGGGATGCAACCGAGATCAGCACGGGGGGGGGGGGGGTCGGGGGGGGATGCACGTTATGTTCTCTGGCTTGTTTTGCTGTGATCTGCGTGAGCTTCAGTTTCCATGGTGATATCATTAGAGATATTCTCTCTATTCATGCGCGCAAGGACGTTTTTCGCGAGCGAGCATGCAAACAGCTCATCCCCCAAATAAGACCTTAACCGGGACGTGAGCTATTATCTGCAGTGTGTGTGTGTGTGTGTGTGTGTGTTCAAATGCATTGTGCGTGAAGGAAACAAAAGCGGGAGAAAATTAGAGACAGTGTGCAGGCTTACGCGGATACAAAGCGAGGCAGACACTGGACTGACGTTTCTGAGGGGGGATCCGGTTGCAGCCCGGCGGGGGTAAACATGGCGCCAAAAGGCTGGGGTCTTAACCACCGCACCGTCTCCTGGCACCAGTCAAGTCAACTCAGCATGGACCCACCGTGCCTCTCCTACGTGGTTCCCACAATCCCTTTCCCTCGTTGCCATAGCCATCGCGTGTTTGTTTGTGTTGTTCAGGGCGTGGACTTAGCGGTTAGCGAGTTAGTGGTTGATTGTATTAGCTAGCAGAGCTGGTTTGGACCTTGGAGAAAATATGATTCATGAGCTTTTGTTGCTCCTCCATCTGCTTTTTCTCCCATCATTTCTTCCTTTTATACCTTTTTTTTTGGGGTGGGGCATCTCTCACATCTCTCATATAGTATGGTGTAGTAGGCCTGCTGTTGTTGGCTTTCTTCCGACCCGCATGAACACCCAGCATGATGAACGTTGACACCCAGCGATGACTTTTATTTTGCCTTTTCAGGCTTCTTTAAACATGAGAGAAATTCTTCAGTCCAGAGGCTGCAAATATTCATTCATTTGTATATTATGAATATTTTTTACATTCCATCAATCCAAATCGTGTTGCCATCTGGAGGTTGAACACCACTGTTATAATAACTGAATCTGATTTCCATGGTTTAAACACGCGATTAGCATTTGCTGATCTTTGTCACTGGGTTCGTTCACCATCACTACAGTTTGATGTCTGGTTTTCAGCCAGGGTTAAACTCATTTTACTGTATATATATATATATGTGTGTGTGTGTGTGTGTGTGTGTGTGTGTGTGTGTGTGTGTGTGTGTGTGTGTGTGTGTGTTTTAGTGAGACTTGGTGACGTGCACACGCACCTATAATGAATCATTACCCCAAGGCCCTGATTGAGCACTGACTGTGGGAAAACTGGGCCAGAAGAGCAACACACACACACACACACACACACACACACACACACACACACACACACACACACACACACACACACATCCACAGAACTGGGGCAGAAAGTATCTCGTCTCTTTAGAGGTTATGTGAATTATCTGCCAAGCACTGTAGAAAGTAATGGTTGCAGTCGTAGGCGTCGTTAGGCTTGGGAGTTCGAGGCTGCAGCCCCGGATCTAAAAAAAACAAAAACAATCTGATGCATTAAAACCCTCGAAAATAATATGATATTGTTGATCTAAAACACAAGAGAGGGTGAGAGAGAGAGAGAGAGAGAGAGAGGGAGAGAGAGAGAGAGAGCGAGCAAGAGAGCACCGGTTACAGGGCTTGTATATTGTTTTTATTTTATTGTTGTTGTTTTTTGCACAATTGGAAGCATTGCTACTTTTCATGTCACTGCACATCCTGCATGTGTATGTGACAAATAAAGTTCTTGAATGTTGAGTCTTGACAGATGAGACACCAAAAGAGAGAGAGGTGAAGAAGAGGAGAGTATCAGATAGACAGATAAGACTCAGAGTTAACACAGTTTGTCACAGTTCAAAAGGAGCCCTTGTCACACAATACAAGCAGAAGCTATGAGACCAGGGTTGGTCAATGTTCAAAATTGAACAAAGCATTGGCAACATACAATCCAAGCATAATGACTGCTTCATCAACGTCAAGGCTCTTATTTTTTCTCAGGGTTTTAGAATAATAACACATTTGAATGAGAACTCAGATTGCTCTCATTTTGTTTATCTTGATTTCATGTTGTGAAAGCCAGTCTATGCACCTGACCTGAACCATTTGATAGAGCACAGTGCCTCACATCTTATATTCATTTTACTTTGAAATAACTTGAAAATGGTGCAATTGTCGGGTGAAAATCTAAAGATTTCTGGGCTCGACTAACCCCCCAATTTTTCAAGATCCTAACAACGCCTCCGGTTGCAGTTAACCATCAATTTTACACAAGCGAGGAGAGAGAAATAAAGAGGGAGAGCTTTCTTGCATATAGAAGGGGCGTCTTGGTTGATTAATTATATCACTTCTACTTTAACTAACATATCAATCACTGTATATCGACCTCTCAGTCTTGCTGACTGGCTGAATGACTGATTGCTTGAAGGAAGAATCCACCCTAAAACAGTTAAACACTGTAAGAAAAACTGATATTTCCAATGTACGTTGCATTTCTGGGTCCATTGTGTTTTTGGGTGGTGTATTTTTCTTATTCTCCTGGATAACTGGCCAAACGTAGACAACGTGACGTCACATTGAGATATTCCCAGCGGAGCTACAATCTACTTTAATAAGGGGAAACATTTTTAGCTATCTTAAACATTTCTAGACCCACCTCACCAATCACACAGGGAGAAATCCATCATAGAAGAGGCAGAGATACCAATTTCTCTACCAACAGTAGCCTCAGTAGACCATAATGCAATGCAGCCACAAGACATGTTGCGTTTTGTACTCTATAAATAAAGTTTAATGTGATTTTAATTGGTGTTATAATCTCTTTTTCTCGCTGTCTCTGTGTAGTTATGCAGGTCAGTGTGGTCGGTAGCAGCCTAAAGGCCCAGACAGAGAACCCAGAGATGACTGTCCGCAATACTGATCCTGTCCTGAAGGGGGCGAAACAGAGGCTGGAGCAGCTCACACAGGTAAGAGCTGGCACACTGATGACATTCCCACTATTTATTCTCTCCCAAAACTTGGGAACTACTTCTACACACTTTTAGGCTAGAGACGCCGTTCCATATTTCAGGAGTAGTGCGGATGTATCCAGCTTTCTGATTCATTTTTCCCCCCCATAGAAATGAATAGCAGAAGGTGACATCTGACAATTAAATTGTGAACAGTTAATGAATTCAACTTTTAATCTTGTCAGGCAGAAGCATGACAATTAATCTGGCAGCCTTTATTTGTGTAGCACATTTCACACAATGCAACTCAAAATTCTTCACAATAACACAAGGGTAAAATAATAATTTGCAAAGGGACACAA
This sequence comes from Hoplostethus mediterraneus, assembly GCA_034670385.1. Lineage (NCBI taxonomy): Eukaryota > Metazoa > Chordata > Actinopteri > Trachichthyiformes > Trachichthyidae > Hoplostethus > Hoplostethus mediterraneus. Next base: position 1,476,752 of record JAXDDW010000076.1, on the reverse strand, counting down.
TGAAACAAAAGATGATGGAACAAAATAGTAAAAATTGAAAGAATGCATGAATGTTAAAAGGTGTTTTAAGGCCTCTTTTAAAGGCTCCTACAGATCCTGCTGCATCTTACTTTCAACAGCTCTGTTTCATTGGGGTATGAACCAGAAAAGGTTTTTGCTCTCTCAACGACTTTGTCAAGAGTCTTGGCTTTCTTGTTTCTAGCTGTGTTTCTCGTTTAATATTGGTGAACTCGGTGTAGGGTGGATTGTTCCTTTCATCTCCAGAACCAAAACTGAGATTCCTCTGTCTCAAACCAGCCCTTTGACAACACTCCATGTCTCTTTCTCAATTTGCATTCTTGCGCCCTCCATTTTACATAATATCTAGCGGCTGAAGCGCGATTCCAAAACAAAACCATGCGAGGACGGAGGACAGTTAAATAAATCCCAGCTGAGGATGCATGGGAACGCATCACGTCCACACAGCACTAAAGTCTATGGTACAGAGCCGGCTGGAGCAGATGGGAGAATGAACAGCTGTGTGTCTTAATTGATGTTGCCAATTAACGATTTTATTTTAACAACTTTATTTCTTCTAAACGACTAGTGACAAATCTAGCGTCCTTTTTCGGACCATGGGGAACAATGTTAATGTGTTGAATCCCAAAGCATTTGGCGAGCAGCATTTGCACTGCTTCCTTGACTCATCCACTTCCCATACACAGTGTAGCCCCCTCACTTCCTTGGTTGGTTAAACACCAAGCCCACCACAAACTTTAAAGATGCATGTGTTTACAGTCGTGACAACTTGGGAAGATTTATTCTCCGCAAGGACACAAGTATCGCCTCGGCATTCTTGGATTTGGTATTTGGCCCATATTATGTAACCATAAATATATTTGCTGCAGCTTGGTTCTTCACTTCTCCCACTATGCAGGCTAATGTTGTTTTTCTGAAGCTAAGATGTGATGTCGGTGAAAGCCAGACAGTTCGAATTAGGAGGGCTCCACGTGGGTGATTTCATAACTAGATCCCCTCCACAGAGTGTTGGTTCCTCCTCCTCCTCCTCCTCCTCCTCCTCCTCCTCATCCCCCTTGCACCCACCCGCTCTCTCAGGTCAGCTGACCAGCTGCTCCTAAGCGTGCCAAAACCTAAGAGGAAGCTCAGAGGGGATCATGCTTTCGCAGTTGCAGCTCCAAAACTTTGGAACGATCTGCCTCTCCACATCAGACAGGCCTCTTCTCTGTCTGTTTTTAAATCCCTTCTTAAAACCCATCTTTTCTCCTTGGCCTTTAACACTATGTGAGACGTTGACTTTTATTTTATTTTATTTTATTTCTTTTTGATTGATTTTATTGTTTCTCTTATTGTGTGGCTGCTATCTATAGCTTATGCTTTGACTCAATTTCTTGTGAACCATTTATTTACTATGTCTTTATTTATCCTGTACAGCACTTTGGTCCACTGTGGTTGTTTTAAAGTGCTTAACAAATAAAGTTGGATTGGATTGGATTGGATTGGCCATAACACCATGACTTATGAAGCTTGCTGGGGTTAGCATGCTGCTAGCATCCCTATTCAATGCAAAGAGTGCTAACGCTACCTGCGGTTAGCACCCTTGCGCTCATTGAACAATATTAATTGGAGCCCACCTGCTGTGTCCTCCTTATAAATGAGGATGGTAATGTTTGTTAGTTATTCACTGTCATTAACTGTTCATATTAGAGTGATATTTCAAGAAGCGTACGTCTGTGCTTCTGTCAAGTTTGATGCTAGCTGAGGCATGCTAGCGTTGCTAAAACTGGCAGCTAGCAGCAGGAGTCCACAGCTGCAGCTATTTCAGGGAGAGACAGAGAGATGTGTGTGTGTGCGCGTGTGTGTATGTGTGTGTTTGTCTGTGTGTATGTGTGTGCGTGTGTGCGCGCGTGTGTGTATGTGTGTGTTTGTCTGTGTGTATGTGTGTGTGCGTGTGTCTCATCTGGCACTCGTCTGTTATCACCTTATGTGAGATGCATTTTATAATCCAATAAACTTAAATGTCAGGAATCTAAACAGATGCAGATGATAAAATTCAATAATAAATAAATTATTTCAATAATTAAACTGGATTCATGAACCACTTTCAGCAGGGCGTTTCAAAGCTCTGGATAGCATGGTAATATGATCCGCATGGGCGATTCATAAAATCGTTTGTGTGAATACGATCCATGAAATGATTCATAAAGGTTATACATAACCATGATTCATTATTTGTACTAAAGACACAAGTCTGTGTGACTTAATACCCGTCAGGACACTGCAGGGCACACAGGGCAGAGCAGAGACAGACACACAGAGAGAGAGAGAGAGAGAGAGAGAGAGAGAAAGAGAGAGAGAGAGAGAGACAGAAGGGCACCCAGAGAGACAGACCAAACAAACAAGCACAAACCAACAGGATGACAGAGATTCAAATTAAATTCATGTGGTCATGACACATGACTCAACACGACTCTACCCAATTTCCAAACAGGAAATGGGGTATTTTAGGCCAAGTTGAAGAAAAAGATGCCTAAGCAAAAACCTGTATATATGTCATTGTTCAGTTTTGTTTTTTACCATTCAAATGTTTTTCTCTCTCTGAAGGAATAATGACATAATCCTGGTTATTACCTGCCAAGAAGGTTTTTATCTGTCTGTCTGGCAGCAGGATATCTCAAAAACCTATGAACGGATTTCCATGAAATTTGGTGGATAGATCCATTAGATTAATATACATTTTTATCCATAACTCTGAAACTAACAGAGAAAGGGACTAAGGACTAGCAGAGTCAAAGGTCAAATCAATTTAACTTAAAATGTAAGTGCTACAAATGTCTTTTTGTGTAACAGCAAGTTGGAGACTTGCTCAGCGTTGGCGGGAGGTTTGCACTCTCCACGAGCCGTCTAGTTAGGTGAGGAGTGATAGCTGTAGCTAACCAAAATAACCCCTCACAAATAATGGTAGTCATGGAAAAGTCATGGGATATGATAATGTGTTTTTTTAGTGGTTTTTTGTTTTGCTGTTGAAGGTTTGCCTGTGGTCTCTCTCCTATTCGGTGCTGAGTCTATTAATCATGTTGCATTTACATGAAGGAAACGCCCAGTCAGCACTCTCTCTCTCTCTCACTCTCTCTCTCTCTCTCTCTCTCTCTCTCTCTCACACCCACAAACAAACACACACACGCACGCACACACACGCGCACACCATGTAATCATATATGTATGAGATTTGCTTTCCCAGGCCTATTAATTCTGCCCAACCCTCTTGTGTCCTCTTAGTCCACGATTAAAAGAATATTCAGGCTTCTGTGAATTTTCGAACATGATCACACGCACGCACACACACGCGCACACACACACACACACACACAGTAGGGATGAACGCAAAAATGTCTTCCCGTGTTAAATGTGGACAGGCACACACTACTTCAAAGATAACTTGTTATTAAAGTGCGATACAGGATTCATTGCTGTGTGTGTTCACTGACCTTTGACCTGCATTAGAGACAAGTCTGATATCCCAGGCTGTGGTTCCTTCATGTTGCCTCTCCCAGTGGGGGAAGGCAGTGTTCATCACCACATTAAGGCACGCTATTTATTTATTTATTTTTGTAATTATTATTTATGCTTTTAATGTGTGCCATTTACACACACACACACACATAGAATATAAAACAGGAGAGAGACATTGTTGGATTTTTAATTATATCATCGGCCATGTTTTGGAGCTCTCTCTCTCTCTCTCTCTCTCTCTCTCTCTCTCTCTCTCTCTCACCCGCCCGATGCCTCATTTTCTATTACTTGTTAATTAGACCTTTGGCACTCTGCTGGCTGCTCTGTACCTGTTTCCCCCTTGCCATTCGTTAGACGGGGCAGACCGCTCACACACTTTTCAAGAATCTCATTTTGTGTTTTGTTTCACTGGAGAGTTTCAGCGCCACATGGCACCAAGTCTGTTCGAACGCTCGGCTTTCCGTCCCCGACTGAGGAAAAAAAACAAACAGTTCTGGTGGAAACACTGCTGTAATGTATCTTCGTCCTCCCACAGCAACGAGCCCTCATTTGCAGTCTGGTGACGTGACGGTGAATCACCACATCGAGTCTGGTCTGTCTCTCCGCGTCCCCCTCGGACACGCTGTCATAAAACAACCTTGGTTCTCCTTGGTTCTCCGAGGCCGCCCTCACCTACGCCGGTGGCCCTCGCAGACGTCCCTCCTCGTGTATCCGTCCTGCTTCGATGCCGCAGCCTAGTCTTCCTCTCATGTTGCGACGTTGTAAACTGAACTGAACATCTTTCGAGTCACTGTTCGCTTGTGCCTTTCGGTGACTCCCAGTTGGTCTTAGCCTAAAACCTTTCTGACTAAATCCGGCTTAAGACCTTCAGAAAGCTATAAATGGCGCCCGATCACCCATACGGTATCGTCTTGTCTGTTTACGTGGCATACTTTTCCCCGTGTAACCTTGTTCGTCCTTGGTCCAGTCGAAACACATGCAGTACAGTACACGTGTGTGCTGCTGCACATCTCCTGGGCCTTACTGTCAAGATGAAAGTCCTTGCCAGGTCTCTCAGTATGTGGATCACCATGCTATAATCCTGCTATACGTACTGTCAGAGCTGATGTGTTTTTGTATTGAAAGGATTTGCAAAATAGAACCACCTTTTAATATGAGAAAGGATTTTGGGTGTCTTCAGAAAAGGCCATCAGTTGAAGGGGGGAATGATATATTGCAATTCTAAAATCCAGCAGTCTGGCCTTATTCGTGTTAAATTGCCCAAATATAAACCATAATCATGTATATTCAAAGTATACAGTGCAGTTTGTAACTTCAGCCTCATGTAAGAGATATAATAATATTGTCAGTAGAAAATAGAACAAAACTCTCTGGCTGTCGTACATATATATTCTTTTTAATATGGTTGTTTGCCGTATCTCTATCCTTGACGGGAATTTATAGTTTACCCACCTCCGCTGTCGACCGTACACATACATCACACTGTGAACCAATTATATGTTGCTGTCGCTGCTGTTGCGTGAAAACCTAGTAACTCCAATTTGGGGGCGTTTTTCTGCTTCCCACTTGGACCAAAAACTCACTACGTAGCTCCGGAAAAAAAAACGTTATTTTCTCAATTCCTGAGAAGTTTCCGGAGGTACGAGGTTTTTCATCCGACAGAGATACGTAACATAGACTGTGTGCCACAGCATCAACAACCCAATTTAACTGACGAGTGGAGAATATGGATCATATAGGGACAGCATGACCTCAATTACTCTCTAGACTTCCCCTCAGTGACCTGTGTGTGTGTGTGTGTGTGTGTGTGTGTGTGTGTGTGTGTGTGTGTGTGTATGCTTTGTGACTATTTTGTGTGTCTTTCTGTATTTTGCTCCTACTTCTTCTCTCTTATATGATCATACTCATATCACTGATCATATGTGTGTGTGTGTGTGTGTGTGTGTGTGTGTGTGTGTGTGTGTGTGTTTGTTCAGGAGCTGCTTGTGGAGCTAGGCTGGGCGAGCCGAGCCAGGCGGAGGGAGGAGGAAGAGGAGGGAGGGAGTGGACAGAGAGAGAGGGGCAGCGGAGACGACTGCGATGATGAAGACGGCTGTGGCTCTGGTGGGGAGAACGGTGAGTCACACACACACACACACACACACACACACACACACCCATGCATGCAAAAGAGATTTATGTGCACACACACACATTCATGCACAATATACAGATTTTTATTCATACACACACGTAAGCAGATGCACACACACACACACAGTGAAGAGAGACACAGTCACTTGGCGTGGTAGAGGTCTTGAAATGCGGCAGCCTCCTCCTCCTCTTTCCTCTTGTGCCAGTAGGGAAATGCCCAGAGGGAGGGATAGGACTGAAAGATGGATTAATCTCTCCCTCTCTCTCTCCCCCCCTCTCTCTCTTTCTCTCTCTCTCTCTCTTTCCCTGTGTTCCTCCCTCCCTTTTTCCATCTCTCCTAACTGCTGAGAACAGCAGTTTATTTCCTACTTGGTCGCAATGGAGGATTCAGTAACAATAAGGTCACACGGAGCCCACAGACGAGATAAACTATAATTATTAATTTATCTCTTGACTTATTCATTATTCTTACACTGATGCATTATACATGGGTCCCACGGGGAGATCTGGGGACCCCTAGGGGCCTTGTGGGGATCCCATGGAGTTAGGCAAATGAAGAATAACTTAATTTTGCCATCATTTAAAATGCTGATTAGAAAAAACTCAATTCATCTATCTCTCTATTTGGAGGTCCGTGGACAAATGGAGTGTTTTGGGTCCTTGGCCTAAAAAAAAGTTTGAAAGCCCACACATGTATATTGTTAGTTGACACAGATTAGTTTACCCAGTGCCTTTCCTCTTAATTGAATTGGGATGTTGCCATAGAATAACAATGAATAGAAATGTGTATTAGTAGAGTATCAGGGTAATGTCCTGCCAGGGGCCTGAAGGTCGAAGGGTGCCCCGAGGGGTGCTCACATAGCTGCACCCTCCTCTGTATGTTATGGAAAGCTTTACAGTCATCTATCTTTAGCTGGACAAACATATATGTTGATTATCTGGTCTATGTGCAAGACTCCGGTCACCCGTGATGACAGAAGTTTCCATGATCCCATTGGCTTGTGACTTTCCTGGCCGTGGCCAATCACTAGTCAGTAACGTCACGACAGCGTTGTCATTATGGAAACACAACAAGACCAGATATGGGATGGAAATAGAGTAGAAATTACATCCATGGAACTTCATACGTCAGTACTGATTCTGCTGCACCCTCACCTTATAACCCATGACCGGAGTTTGTGTCACCCCCTTGGTCATACGACCCTTGTGAAGCCATCGGGTGGTGGGATCTCTGTCCCTGAGGGCAGGATGTTATGTAACGCGGGGGGGGGGGGGGGGTTAAAGGTCATTTTCAGGCTCCCTGTCCATGCAACCCCGCTCATTACTCGCTTTGCTACTGTGCAACGTGCGTCACTACTGGGAGGCAAAGCAGTAGGCTAGCTTGTTCGGCACTTCTGGTATCGAATAATTGAAATAGCCTTGCATGGATCCCTAATTATACAGGACATTTACGTCAGCTCGAGGCTCGTGTACGTTTAAAGGTGCAACGTGGAACATTTTTAAACATACATGTATCATTGTCAAATTAACTGGTAGCCTCTATCTCACACCAGTGGTATTATTATATATACTATACTAAAGTCTCAAAATGAATGCGTGATGATTTCTTCATAGTAAAAATGTAACATGTAGCACCTTTAAGTTTAATTTAAGTTCCAATTTAGCTTCAATTCAAGTTGCACAGTATCATTCCACAGATATCCACAGATGGCTATGTGGTACTGCAGACTGCAGGGTTTGATGAAAAAAAAAATCATTTATTACCAGTATAATTGGATCCATCAACAAACAGTAACAACAGAAATTTCAAAGAGAGCTCCGGCAATATAAAGCGTCTTGACATGTCAGATGTGTGGAAGTGCTTGCCTCCCACCGGGCCTGAAGCCGGCCAACGTCGGCTATTTACTGAGAAAATTGCTGGTTATGAAGGAGCTTTGATTCGCCGAGGTGGTGAGTAAGGGGGTCTTGCCACTCAAGCCGCAATGAATTCCTGATGAAATAATCACAGTAAAGAATGACAAAAAGGGGGATTTTCTGCACGTCTTCCCGCTAGGCTGCAACGTCTAGCCACGTAAACAAACATCACACGCACCACAGCTGAGTGAGTATGACGCCGCGTCAACCAGGCTGCACAGTCACAACAGAAACAGAGAGCTGTACTCGTCATCACTCATTTATTTGAGATCTATTCTTGCTTTTATGCTCATTGATTTAATCAGTCGTTCTGAGGCGGTTAATGAATAAAAAAGCATCTAGCGCTATCACTCTATCTGCCTGTCTACAAACCACTTCTCTAACTCTGCAAATCTGTCTGTCTGTCTGTCTGTCTGTCTGTCTGTCTGTCTGTCTGTCTGTCTGTCTGTCTGTCTGTCTATCTATCTATCTATCTGTCTGTTTGTCTGTTTGTCTGTCTGTCTGTCTGTCTGTATCTATCTATCCATCCAGTCCAGTCCATCCATCTATCTCTCTGTCTGTCTGTCTGTCTGTCTGTCTGTCTGTCTGTCCTGTCTGTCTGTCTGTATATCTATCTATCTATCTATCTATCTATCTATCTATCTATCTATCTATCTATCTATCTATCTATCTATCTATCTATCTATCTATCTATCTATCTGTCTGTCTATCTGTCTATCTATCTATCTGTCTATCTATCTATCTATCTATCTATCTATCTATCTGTCTATCTATCTATCTATCTATCTGTCTGTCTGTCTGTCTGTCTGTCTGTCTGTCTGTCTGTCTGTCTATCTATCTATCTATCTATCTGTCTGTTTGTCTGTCTGTCTGTCTGTCTGTATCTATCTATCCATCCATCCATCCATCCATCTATCTCTCTGTCTGTCTGTCTGTCTGTCCGTCTGTCTGTCCGTCTATCCGTCTGTATATCCATCTATCTATCTATCTATCTATCTATCTATCTATCTATCTATCTATCTATCTATCTATCTATCTATCTATCTATCTATCTATCTATCTATCTATCTATCTATCTATCTGTCTATCCATTCATCCATCCATCTATCTATCTGTCTATCTATCCATCTATCTCTCTCTGAATTATGGAGCTTATTTATAAGCGGGATAAGAAGAACACAGAGAGAGATGGATGTTTTTGTGTACTTGATGTGAGTGTTTGTAATTATGTGTATGTACATGCATGGCTCCATGGCCCCCTGTGAGCTATGCCTCTGTATGCTTGTGCATGCCCAACATGTGTGTGTGTGTTGGTGCGTGTGTGTGTGTGTGTGTCTAATCCAGTATGTTTTATGGATGGGCCAGTTCTCTCCCTGACTGACAAACAGATCCAGTAGCGTGCTGCTCCTTGACTCATAATGCCTTTCTCAGTATAACACACACACACACACACACACACACGTGATTTCTCTTTTCCTATTCTTATCTTTTCTTTTACTCATTTCTCATCGTCCTCTCTGGAATTCACCGAGATTAAACTGATTGATTTTCTCTCCTCAAACCAACACGATCCCTTCTTCTGCTGCCCTTCCTCCGAACCCCCTTGTCTTCCCAGACATCCAGGTCCTATAACGTCAATAATGTAAATGTAATCACAGCTCTTCTCAACTCCTCCTTGTCTCCTCTCCTCTCCTCTCCTCTCCTCTCCTCGACCTCCACCAAAAAAGGGATAAATGTATGCTTTTATCCCTTAAAAGACCTCATCCTCATATAACTTACATCTGTTTGATACTATTTACTGCGATACTTACTATGAATATACGTCTTAAAGATTTATGCCGGCCTAAACAGGAAGGCAAACTGTATTCAGCAAATAAAAAACGTGGCTAAATGGAGTTTAGGTGGATTTTACCCTCCGCTACATCCCAGGCGGGGTATTCAGGGTGTGAATCTTCACCGAGTGCAAGTTGTATTTGTGTGCGTGCGAGGGAATGTGTACTCGCGAGGGCCACTCAATCCCAGTAACCATGGTTACCAGGTGTTCTGTCCTCCCTTGGGACCCCATTTGATGACAGTGAGAAAAGAGAGAGCGGGAGGAGCGGGAGGAGGAGGTGGGGGTGCAGACAGTCTGCCATCCCTCTTTTGGCACGGTGCTTTGCCTAATCTCTTCACCTCCTCTTTGTTCCAGTACGTCGGTTTAACCAAATATGGAAGTCATTTAGGAGAATGAAGTGATTTGGACCATGGGGACGGATTGACGATCCCACACTCAAAGCTTCATCCGCAAATGAGATAAGTGTGGTTGGAAAAAAATGCTTCAAGTCGTGCTCATCAAGTAAACCATAACGGGTAAACGGACAAACAATAGGACGCGCTGTCCTGTCCGTGTCTCTGTTCTTGCCTCTTATCATCCCCCGGCTCCCTGGGGTCAGATTCACAAAGCCTTTTAGATGCTATTTCATCTTAAAGGGAAACGCCGCTGGATTGCAGGGCTGTGCGTGTGCGTGTGCGTTGTGCGTTGTGCGTGTGCCCTCGCACAGCTCGGTCTGTCTTCGCCAGCCGGGAACAAGAAAAAAAACAAACCTGCCCAGCACTCGAATCTGTCATGTGGAGCTCTGTAGAGAACGGATGGGTATTTTGGGTTTGATTCAGATTGATCATTAGTAGAAAATGAAGCCTCTTTTGGTGTCGGTGCATGTGTGGGCGTACGTGATGGTGTTAAACATGAATCCAGTCAATCTCCCATTGATCATGAACGGAGCTTCCATAGGAGGAGCTGTGCGTCCACGTTGCGTCACAGACTGACGTGATATGGTTCTTCCTGTGTTTTGGAGAGTTCATTTTCAGACTGTCCTCCAGGCACAATAACACCAAAGAATAACAATGTTGAGATTTCTGGGTGATTTTCTTTGTAAATTGACTGCCCTTCCTCTTTAGCTGCTCCTCTTTTCCCCCCATAAATCGTCTTTCATTTTATTTTATGTTTCATGTTGCCCCAGGTCTTGCTGCTCCGGTGTACACACACACACACACACACACACACACACACACACACATGAAAGGAGGGGAGAGAAGAAGGTGATACGGCGAGATAGAGATAGGGGAGAGGACGGTGGGTGGGGGTGGGGGAGGTAACAGTGGGTGAGAGAGAGAAAAGGAAAAAACGCAAATGCCTGGGCCCACATGCTGGGTGTGTGTGTGTGTGTGTGTGTGTGTGTGTTTGTGAATGCATGTGTGTGTGTGTGTGTGCATTTGCATAGCGGTGTGCGTGTGAGTGTGTGTGTGTTCAGCATGTGGCAGTAGTTAATAAGCAGTAGAGTTACAACGATAGATCCCTAGGGGAGGAGATGGTCCTCATTAAAGAATTACACATTCACTTTGCTCTCTCTCTCTCTCTCTCTCTCTCTCTCTCTCTCTCTCTCTCTCTCTCTCTCTCTCTCTCTCTCTCTCTAGTAAAGGCTCTCTGTTTTCGTTTGATGCACCCAGAGAAATAAAGAATTGTTCTTCACACAAAACGAGTATCTTGTGGATAAAGTGCGAGGTTGACTCCCTGCACTCGCAAGCTATCAATGTACCCACATAACCTCTACCAGGTCCTGCTTGTTCCCTGCCTGCCTGCCTGCCTGCCTGTCTGTCTGTCAGCCTGTCTGTCTTTCTGCCTGACTGCCTACTCACTCACATCCGAGTGAGCGTGTGCCTGCACATTTGTAGAGAAATCATTTCTTGTGTTTGCTTCCCTTCTCCTCAGGGACGCCGCGTTGCCATATTTGACCTTATGAAAAAAAGCCAGATGTCCTTGCTTTGTCTTTTTCTAGCTGCATCGTCTTCCTCCTGCTTCATATGCCTGTATTCATATGAGCACACACACACACACACACACACACACACACACAGACACAAAACACACAGCCTTCAACCAATCACTCCGCCTTGCTCATCCTTTCATCCGATCACAGTCGGTCCCCTGGCTGCATTTAGTCTTCAACTCTTCTACCTGCATCCCTCCTCTGTAGATTTTATGATTCCACTGGCGGCCGGGGCTTAAATCTTAAAAGTCTGCGTGACCTTGGGCTGCCCGGCTGCAAGTCGAAGCATCCCATAATCCATTTCAACCTATTATCCACATCCTTCTCGTCTTGACGTCTCATTATTATAGTCAGCTGTTAAGGAGAAGGGATAGAAATCCTCCTAGCCCACTAGCCTTGGCTACTGCTGCTCAGTCTGCCTCACTGCCCTGCTGTGATCACTAGCCAGAATTTGAATTGGGGCCAACGGAAGATGGAGATGGTGACGGAGACAGCAGCTAAATAATTACACCCGCATGTTGTCCAAAAATCCTTAAAGGAACACATGAAGTTCTTGGGTAGATTGATCCGTTGGTCACCTTACCCATTAAGTGATGAGAACATAACTAAAATCATCCACGTGTCCGTTATACATCTTTCACTTCGATGCTCCATGCTAACGTTTTAGCATGCACTGTGTTGAGTGATAGTAGGTGACTAGTATCATCCAAAGTAACAAGACCTTTTTTTTAATTTCATGCCCCATACATTCATACATTTGAAAACATCAATAACTCAATATATCTGATGGAGCCAGCCGGTTTATTTGTGGAACTATTTCAGGTGAGCAACCACGTATTCATCCGCTGCGCAGTGATTTGTTAGCTGCACACAGTCTCCCATCGCCCACCGCTTCCTGTGGAGACAAGGAATGTAGTCAACCAACCTCCTATGGCTGCCAGACTGCACATCGGGATCACTCACCGTTTAGGTTTACATTATCTCACCTTGGGAGATAATGCTAGTCGTCTGCTATCACTCAACGTAATGTATGATAAAGCGTTAGCATGCAGCACCGGAGCCGACGATCCACCGGGGACACGTGGATGATTTTGTCTATGTTGTATGTAATATTACAGCATCTCACCAGGCTCCCAGAAAAACGTAATGACTCCTTACACACAGTTACTATGAACAAAAGTCTTCCTTCCTTTCTTTCTTCCTTTCTTTCTTCCTTTCTTTCTTTCTTTCTGTTTAGAATTGGAGTCTGATAAATACTTGCTGAGAGCATAATCTACAGCTGCCTTTGACAGTACACTCTGCCTGCTGTCGGTATCTGTGTGTGTGTGTGTGTGTGTGTGTGTGTGTGTGTGCGTGTGTGTGTGTGGCCTCCCCAGGGAACTGAGGCTGAAGTAATGAAATGCTCATTACTGATTCAGCTGGAAATGCTAGGGATACATTTACACGCCTACACACACACACACACACACACACCAACCTGTCCAGACGCTTCAAGGTCACCTCACATCATCTGTGTGTTTGTGTTTGTGCGTATGTTTGTGTGTGTGTGTGTGTGTGTGTGTGTGTGTGTGTGTGTGTGTGTGTGTGTGTGAGCATCTATTGTATCCATACCAATTGAGTGGGCGTAATTGGGTAAATGGACAGTTATATACACCACAGGCATCTAATATGAAACACCATCATTAACACTTTCTCTCTCTCTCTCACACACACACACACACACACACACACACACATACACACACACTCACACCCACACACACACACACACATATTTGAACAACTTGAGGTTACCTTCTGAGGCAAGACAACAATGCAAGTGCTCCTCTTCCTGGTTACGTGTATTAAAATGCATTCAACATCACACACAGGTCTGATCAAAGCATAGCTGACATCCTTCTCTGACACACGCTGCGTTAATGGACCAACACACACACAGGCATCCAAGCATGCACACACACACACACATACACACACACACACACTGTGTTGTCTCGTGTTATTAGGAAGATGCTGTGTTATGAGTAGGGTTTTGTTTCAGGTGTCAGACTGGAGGAATGCATGAAAGGGAATTAAACAATTATGCTGAGGTTAGGGTGATGGCTGCTCTGGGATGGATGCTTCAGGTTGAAGGTGAGGCTGATGAAGGCCAGGATATTAAAATGCATGAATGTACTTTTATAAAATGCGATACAATCGTCAAAAACAACTAGAAATAGTGAGTTTATATGTTTTTATGCCAGCTGTGTTGAGTACATCGAGCAGAAAATGTTCTCAAAATAACATATATCTATTTTATGGGGTATTGCATGTGAAACAAATGTGTGTGCATGTGACAAATGCATGCATGCCTGGGTGTGTGTGTGTGTGTGTGTCTGAGATACATTAAGCACCCTCTTCTCTTTTGTCACGGTAATGTCTGTTTCCTGCGGGTTGTCTGATTTATGGACCTGGCCTACCTGCTAGGGACCCTCACCGTCACCCATGGGAGACTCCCACTTGGATGTAGTTATTTCAGAAAGTATTTTAATTGCCAAGGCGACGGCTGAGGGGAAACCTTCATTTGGGGCACAGAGGTGTTAATATCCTGTTGTGATCGCTGGCTGCCCTCTTCGTTTATTTGTGTCCCTCCTTGTTAGCAGTCAGTTAATGTTGTGATTGAGCTGAAATCGAACTGACCTGGATCTGCAGTCTACCACAGCCCCTCCCTGTGTCGAAAGCCTTCAAATGTCACTGGTGCATTCTTATTATCACACACACACACACACACACACACACACACACACACACACGTGAACACACACACAGTCATTACTCATTGCAGGAAAGGTTAAACTCCCCCGTGAGCATGACCGGCGACATTGTTCATCACTCACTTCTGTGTGTGTG
>JAXDDW010000076.1:1442500-1457500 GCA_034670385.1 Hoplostethus mediterraneus | reverse complement strand
TCCAATGAGACAGTTTATAGACTCATAAGGCCACTTAAGAAATACTCTGTGTGTCTGGGTGGTCTGGGCAGGGAGCCCAAATACCGTTAGCTCGTTAGCTAGCAGGAGAGTTTTTATTAAAAAAAATAATCAGTCAAATAATCGCGCTGTTATTTCATTGCTATTTAAATGTTATATACCCAAATGAGATGATTTGCTAGCTGCTGCTCTTCCTGTCTGAACCTCCTAGATAACCACACACACACACACACACACACACACCAGCTCCATCTTAATAATGGACCTCTAACTCAGTGGTCCCGGCCTGGGGACCCCTGAGGGGTAACGACATGATTCTGGGTGGTTGATCTGAAAAATGTGAACAAAACATTTACAGTATATAGCATTCATATATCTTATGCTTATAGTCTTTAAATGCATTTCTTTTGTGAAATAATCGATATTTGCAGTGTTCCTTGAATAATCAATCAAAATGAAATAGCCGGAAAAGGGAAGATAAAAAAAATCATCATTTCGTTCAGTGGGAGCTGACCTTTGGGAGCCGGTAACAGCTTCTCAAGTCGAAGGGGTTGAATGGAGGCGTGAGAATCTCTTAGTGTATATTTTGTATATGAGGTCAAACAGTATGTCATGTATTTTATAGCACAATAAGCCTGTTAAAGGGATTGTCCTGGTCCTCGACATGCGTGGCGAGGCAAACTGGTGTGTCAGTGTTAAAATAAATCAATAAAGTTTAGAAGTTCACATTGTTTACAGGCTGTGTAGGATGGTCACACGAGGCTTTTGTGAAATTCTGAAGCAAAACATTTGTCATTTTGTCAGAAACAGGAAAGAGAGAATGACATGGAACAAAGAGTCGGATGTGAAACCGTGACACACCAAGTACAGGGTGTGTGCTCTCGCCCACTGAGCCGCCACGGCACCACAAGCAACTAACATGTTGGTTTATTTCCTGTTTGTTTTGGGGTTTTTTTGCTCGTCTGAAGTGTGCCTCGATGTGTGCACCTCACACACTGAAAACCTCTGTGCTAATGTACGCTAAACTCTCATGTGCAACTTTAATAAACTTACAACAGTCTCCTGCTGCCGTGTTCTGTCATGGATCAGACCTGCGTTGAGTTGTAGAAGAAAACATTTCAGGACACTGTAGTTTAGATGTCTCCATCCTCATTAAAATGATTCTTAAATATATAGTTAATGTTGTTGTTCACATACTGTATAAGTTCTGCTGTGTGAATAAATCATGTGCGAGTGTGGGGGGTCAGTAACACGTCGTCCCCCGGTGAAGAACGCCACCCTTTGGGCCAATCGGTCACAATTACAATCAATCAACACCTACGTCTGTTAGTCAGTCGGTGTCCTGTCTGTTCCCGTCCTGTTAGTGTGTCTTACTGTGTCTGCTTTCCCCCGTCCTATCCTGTCCTATCCTGTCCTACCTCTCAGTGGAGTTTTTGTTTTGTTTTGTCTTTGATTAGCCCTTTTATTCCCTTTCTATTTTTCTCTTTTCTTTCTTTGTTGGTGCATTTTTTTATTTATTTTGTTCACATAAAATGTAAATACTTGGACATGTAATTATAAAGATGTCCTCTGTAGGGAAGGGGTGTATATAGAGTATATAGTATGTGCAGTATACGTGCATCTCTGTCTCCTTGGGCTATGTGCAGGTTAAAACTGAGAAAGCCTTGAAGCTGTTTTTTCAAGAAGTTGATGAGTGATGATGATGGTTGATGAGGCAAACCTGTAAAGCAGGGATACCTGGGTATACACACCAAAATTGTTGGAGAGATAGTTTATTTTGAGCTGTAATTGTAAGTGGGCACCAACATTTCCCTTTAAAGATACAATCCAGGATGTATTTACCTTTAAAACTGTATATATAGGTATTGACGTATATTCTTACAAAGATGGAAAATCAGCTTCATGGAATCGCCCCGGTCCATTCTAACTCCAAATGCAGATTTTACTCCAGAAACATATGTTTGGGATATTTGTGTTTATCAGTGCATCTTAAACAGCAGTCTTCCACGTCTGGATCGCTAAATTGGGCTTGGACAGACGGGGGGGGGGTTGGGAGAGACCAGAGCCGTATATATATGTGGAGGAAGGCTGGGAAAGCAGCCGCAGCTCTTTGGCCTCTGGCCCTCTGAGGGATTACTGTGATTGGATTGGCACGGTCGGGACGTTGGCAGAGATTGGCCGGTTGGCATCGGAAACTGCCAGGGGATGATGGGAAATAAAGACATCATTGAATGCAAATCACCGAGGGGAGACAGACAGCGAGAGAGAGAGAGAGAAGGAAGAAAGTGAGAGATGAGAATAAATGAGAGGAAAAGGAGCGAGGAAGAAGGGAGAATGTGGATATGAGAGGCAAAAGGAGGTGAAAGAGAAACGAGGGAAAGAGGTACAGTAGAGGTGAAATGGACGAGGGAGAAAAAGAGAGAGGAGACTGTTTCAACAAGCCGGTGATGTCACTCTGTTGAATGATATCCCGCCTTCATGCCAACGTTCATGAAATCAGAGTTCAGATTAGATTATCAATACTCATGTCCGAGGGTTATGATTTAGGGTCGGGACAATTAAGCCATATTTCCGAGTGTTTGCAGGTGTAGGAGGGCGTGCAGACGTGCATTATAACAGATCACTGATCTGTACTTGATAAAAGTGATTTATGTTTCAGTGTTATGCTGTTCCATGGCCCTTGGCACCCACTTACTGACAGCCTCATGGTGATAAAGATCACCCGTCAAGTCTCATTGGGAAACTCACACCTGCCTACCTGACAATGGAGACAACGCAACAGGATTTATTATTGATTTATAAATCAAAATGAATGTCAGCTTGAGTGCCATGAAGGTAAAATAAAGAAATGCAACACCTAGTAGAACAGTTAAAGCCGTACTAGGCAAGAGTTTTATGTAAAGATACACCAGTCTGATCAGCTGCAGCACAGAAGAGCGTCCCATCCCCTCAGATTGAGACGCTTTTCTGCCCCACAGGAAGTGACTTAGTCTTGAGTCTCAAGAGTAAAAGTGTCTTCCAGTGAGTTACATCTCTTACCTCTCTCGCCCCTTTGGTATCCTTCGGTATAAAGCACCACAGTTGGTAAACACGAGTGTGCTGTGTTGTGTGCAGTTAACTGATGTCACTTCACATGATTTCTTGGGATTGAAGCTCACAGTTTTTAAAGTGTTACCTCTTGCTGCTATTTGGAGCAGCCAAGGTGCAAAGTTGCCTCGTGCAGCTTTACTGAAAGCCACTGCTGTCCGCTATTGTCAAGCAACAATCGACATAATGCACAACTATAGCAAGCAAAAGTTCTGTCTTGGTGTCTTTTTTTTTGGAGTGTATAATCTGGGAGAGTGATACTTGCTGATAGAAATTAAACTAGACGGGCTACTCTGGACCGGGTCCAGCCCTGAAAGGTGATGCACATTCTTAGTTACAGCGATGGACAAAGTGAGTAGTTGCATGGGGCTTGGAGGGAGGGAGGGCTGCCGCCTGGTATTTCCACAGTCCTACAATGCCGGCCAAGACAAGAGCAACTCTGCTGAAGCAATTGGGGGATTAGGTGTCTTGCTGAAGGGCTCTTTAACGGTAGCGGTTGAGGGACAGGGCGAGCGCTGCTGAATCATCTAAATCACCTGACCACACCCGGATGATCCCGGGCCAGCCCAGCGATCATCTTACCGATAACATTTCTGGTCCCAACTTTGTTTCTGAAGGACCAAAGTCATCCTCTCCTCCTCCTCCTTCCTTTCTCTCTCTCTCTCCCCCTGTGTGTTAATTCACATTTGCAGTAACTGACTTTGGCCTGCAGCGTTACCCATATATTGTTTTCAGGTTGAAACAGGTCGGCGTTGGTCTGGATGCCAGCCAGTCATTCACTCCCATGCCATTATGTCAATGTTTTATTGGCTCAGCGATCTTATCTGGAGTGACGGATGGCTTGGATCGGGGGGTGGCAGGTAAAGGTGCTGGAGAGACGTGGTTTCATCATCTGTGCGATTCATTTGGTGGCTGGTCGTCATTCTATTTTTTTTGATACTGAAACATAAACAAGCGTGTGTATGTGTGTGTGTGTGTGTATTGCGTCTCCAGCAGCGGTCCACAAAGGTTTGTCATGTCTTTGTTCAGTTGGAGCCGAGCGACTGCAGTTGCTCCCGAAAATGATTGACATGTGAGTTGAGTGTGTTGTTGGTTTAAAATGTGCTGAGAAGCAAATGTCTGTCATTCCTAGTCACTTCTAGACATGAATGGAGGGAGGGAGACAGAACAGAAAAACCCTCAGAATCGCACACACATACACACACACACACACACACACACACACACACACACACACGTTGCTATATGCAGGTCTTAGCAGGCTACTAGCAGCCTTGCCTTTCATTAGTTTTCTTCCTGACATCTTCATGCTCTGATGCATGACAGACATGCACTTGGAAACACAGAGCCCTATGATGTATCGGCATTATTCTATAGTGTGTGTGTGTGTGTGTGTGTGTGTCAGAGAGTGAAGAAGAGCTGGGAAAATGCTTATTGATGGTAAATGTATGAAGCCATGAGCTATCTACGGCGTGTGGAGGCTGGAGTTAGGGCTAGATAGAAGAGAGAACATGGCTGAGCTCGTGGAACCAATCTCATGGTTCAGTCAGGAGTGAACTTCTGAACTGGTTTGACTGGGAATGTAAAACCCCCTGCAGTTCTTACCAGCACGAATGACACCAATAATAACAGTCAGGTCTTGGGGGGGGGGGGGGGGGGGGGGGGGCTGACAAACATGAGGGTGAATCAGCAGCGGTGATATTTCCCAGCGATAATATCACGTTGTGAAAATGTCAACCCTTTTGGTTTGATGTTGGAAAATCCTGTTTTCTTGGTGTTTGAATAAAAGCAGGAAGATCCGAGAGGTCTGACAGCTGGTCACATCAACACATTTCCAAAACTGACAGATGACATTCCTTTACTGCTACTGGAGACAGGTGCAGCAGCAGTATGTGTGTAGCATCTGACAGGTGACCCTAATCCCTGTCTCTCTCTCTCTCTCTCCCTGTTAGCTGGCATGTCTCTCTCTCTCTCTCCCTGTTAGCTGGCATGTCTCTCTCTCTCTCTCTCTCTCTCTCCCTGTTAGCTGGCATGTCTCTGTCTCTCTCTCTCCCTGTTAGCTGGCATGTCACTCTCTCTGTCTCTCTTCTGTCACTTAAGTAGCTGGTATGTACCACTCTCTTTCTAACACACTAATCCGAACAGCACTGAGCCTGCCAAGGCAATAAATCATTGGCTGGATTAACACTCGGCCTGACCTTACACTATGTGTGTGTTTGCGTATGTGTATGTGTGTAAGTGTGTGTGTGTCTTATTGTTTTTCTCTCTTCATTTTTCTCTGTAAGATCAGAGTATTGATTGTCAGCCAGCCCCCTTTTCTTCTCTCTCCTGTGCTGAGGTGGATTTAACTCTTTTACCTGGTCTTAACCTAATCAACCTTAACCCCAGCTGCCAAACAGGTTCACAGTTGCAGACTTATTTTGATGATTTCCATGGAAGTTCCATGTTTGAGGCTCAGTAATGGCACCTGCTTGGCTGATAACATAGATTTTGTTAGATTACCAAAGGCATTATTATACATTTAGCTGTTGCCAACCATGACAGTGTGATCTTGTGTTGTGGATGAGTCAGACAGACAGACAGAGAGAGACAGACAAACAAATGATCAAGAATCAAAAGGAAAACATCAATGGAATGACAAAGGCATTATGTAAATTCCAATATTGCGTGTGGAAACATGTCAGCCGCGAGCAGTACTGCAGGAACCCCCGTGGGCCAATCGGTAACAAGATGCATCATCATCCCTTCAGGTTTCAGCACAATCAGACCGCTGTTGTCTGAGACATCACCTGAGACGTTTTGACAGATGATCAGTGCTTTATGCTTTATCAATCAGCAATGAAGAAGATGTGTCACATGGGTTATGTATTTAAATTATGTTAAAATAAAGTTTATTTCATTATTACACTCATCTGCCACCTGCACAACCATAATCCAAAATCCTATTCAGAAAAAAACGGGAACATAGATAAATCACTTGGAATATAAATGACTAACAGTATCAATTGGCCAATCGTAAATATGCATTTCTGAGGTGGGCTGGCCAATCAGAGGTAGGCATGACCACCTCAGCCCACCCCTGGGACCTAGGTCGTGGGCAAGAGATTGTAGAGTATCTGACAGCTCTTCCTCCATGTCCACCAACACAGCCAAAGACTTCAAGATCACTGACCTCCTTGCAGAAACGCACAATATCTGTGTGGGCTGTGTGTGTGTGTGTGTGTGTGTGTGTGTGTGTATGCGTGCATGTGTGCGTGCACGCAAAATAATTTTCCCTCAGTTCCAGGATGCATTTTCTTTCCCATATTTACTTACAAAATCCAACCTCCGCTTTACCCTGTAAAGGACTAGTGAAGTGAAAAGAGATTCAGAGGTTGGTCCAAGGCTACAGGACTATAAGAATAGAATAGAATATAATATAATATAATAGAATAGAATAGAATAGAATGGTTGACTGGTTTAGCTCCTCCCAATTTGCAGCATCCAGCAAGATATAACATTGTAAGGTATGGTCATAACACTGAAGAGAATGATGGCCAAAACACTCTCTCTCACTGTCTGAATAAGTAATGTTAAAGTAAAGAAAAGTAAAGAAGTAAAGTAAAAGTGATATTTAACAACTCCTCATTTTTATGGGGATCCGTGGGAACCCCCTCCAGGATCCCTGGGGATCCCCAGTTTAGGAACCACTGAGTATACTGTCAATCTCTTTCTTCACGTTCTCTCTAGGCTCTACTATTGCGGCCACTATTGCTGCAGACTGCAGGTGGCGCTGTTTGGTCCTTGCAGGAGAACACGCACACACACACACACACACACACACACACACACACACACACACAAAGAGAGAGAGAACGAAAGAGAGAGAGAGAGAGGGGGGAGCAGAGCAGAGCATCAACCCTCTCCACCACACATACCCACACGCACACACGCACACACACACACACACACGCGCGCGCGTACACACACACACAAACACCGTCCAGGGTCCCACATCGACTCTTATCCGGAGCCTCGGAAGGGGGATTTACCTGCCAGCTCCTCTCATCTCCGAAACCTCATTTAAAATAACGGATTTTTCTTTGGTGCAGTCTTCAGCCGGTTCATAGCCACAGTCATGGACCAGTGGACTAGTCTGAGCGCGGATCGCCACCGGCTTTGACTGAGCGGCACCTGCTCTCTCTCTCTCTCTCTCTCCGTCTTTTGTCTCCGGCATCTCTGCGGCTCCGTCTCTCCAGCGCGAGCAGCACCAAATAGCGCGGGGTTCCTGCCACCTCGAGCCGGGCCACGCAGCTCTCTCCCCCGCAGAGATACACAGGACTGCCCGCCACCGGTGCCTCCTTCTCTCACCTCTCTGCCTGTGAACTAACCGGGGCTGTGCAGTTTGGCGGTTTGAACCGGGCATTGGCGTTTCTCTGGACACGCGCAAAACTCTAATAATAACTGGAAAAAAACACCTTTTAAGACCTCTATCCGGACCGGCAGTAATAGACAGCGCACTACATCAGTTAGTGTCTTGTAAGAGCCGTAAAGAACTCCCGTTGTATCCCTGCGGAACCAGGTACACATTTTTCAGACTTTTGACTCTTCCTGTGTGGACTAGGACGAGGACTACTCCCCAGCTCAAACATGTACCTCCTGGTGGTTGTGTCCGTGCTGCTGTGCCTGACTCCGGTCCCGGGCCCGGTGGACGGGGCGGACAGAAGCTGCGCCGACCTGCGGCAGTTCTACACCGGGAAAGGGTTCACTCTGGTCGGGGTACCTCAGACCGAGATGTCCGGTGAGAAAAAAATATAAAAACCTCACTTCAGTTTTTATAACTGTTATTTCAAAAGCTGATTGCCGCTCATTGCTCTAACGCAAAATCACTGTAATATTCGGGGGCAGTACTCAATACTGAGTTTACAGTGAACCTTCGCACTTTATGATATTTTTTGATCTCCTATGCTATCACTATAATATCCCTGTGATATGTGTATTGCAATATCCTTCTAAAATGTATTATATAAGGTTAAAATCCTGGGTCAGTGTTTGGTGCCTGAAGACCATTCATGGCTAAATAAACCTGGACCCAAAGCGAGTTATTGCCTCCTCCACGTCCCAAAATGCTGGTTGGCATTTATTACACAGCTATATTGTTTGTTTATGTGTTTTTATTGCAGTAGTGTTTTCCGTGCACTCTCTGAGCACTCCTATTTTCCGTTCCACGCGCTGAGCCCGTGTTAAGTGGAGCGACTTTCCCAGCCTATACAGTAGATCTCTATTATAGTCCTTTCTGGGGCATTTCCATTGTCTGCCGAGGGCAGACTTGCAGGTGGGAGTAACCCATGTGTCTTATAGCGCTATTATAGTCTATTCTAGGGCATTTATGGTCTTTGCTGGTGTCTGGTGCTGCAGGTGTGGGTAGCTTTCAATGTAAACCACAGAGGGAGATATATTCTGTCTTTCTCTGTAGCGATAGGGTTCCTATGGCCAGGTTACACTAGTCTGTTGTGGGGCAATTTTCATTGTCTCCTCAGCTCTGGACTGCAGGTATGTGTGTGTGTGTATGTGTGTGTGTGTGTGTGTGTGTGTGTGTGTGTGTGTGTGTGTGTGTGTGGCTTAATAGATGCTGAAGTGGCCAGTTTTAGCATTTGCATAAACTAACAATGGAGGCTAGCCTGAAGCACCATGCCAACTATAGGTTAGCAAGCTCACAGCATAACCTGCTGTAACACTATGAGGCTGTCAGTCAGTCAGTCAGTCAGTCAGCCAGCCAACCAGCCAGCCAACCAGCCAGCCAGACAGACATCACAGATTAAAGTTGGTTGCCTGGTCTCTCGCTTTGGGACCGAGCACGTTCATAAGTACTGATTGAACTGTCTTAGCCCCTAGGAAATTACAGATAGGAAATGATGAATTGAGTTGTATCCCCGTTTAAGCCGAGCTCCTCTCTGCCTCTCTCTCTCTCTCCCTCTCTCTCTCTCTCTCTCTCTCTCTCTGTCTCTCTTTCTCTCTCTCTCTCTCTCTCTCTCTCTCTCTCTCTCCTACTCAAAGACGGACAGAAAACAGCGGCTGCTCCAGGAGGAGATGACAGGGAGAGGCGAGGTTCAGGTGTGTGTCTGGTTTGTGTGTGTGTGGCTTGAAGGTCATTTCATGTCCCAATGACAACCGTCTCACAAGGACGGATGAGTTATTAAATTGCTGTTTGTATGTGTGTGTGTGTGTGTGAGAGAGAGAGAGAGAGAGAGAGAGCGAGAGACCAGTAAACAGAAAGAGAGGCTGGCACAAGAAAGGATAGATGGAGACAGAAAGAAAAAGAAAGAGAGAGAGAGAGAGAGAGAGAGAGGGTGATAGGGCGTCAGGGACAGACAGTGAGTCATGCAAGGTCCCAGTCGCAGAGCGCTGTTTCAGGGACAGCCGTGGAAGCAGCCAGACACGACACTTTCCATTAAAAACTCATCTTTTATTGACAGATGAAAAACACAATGTTTTAGTCACTTGGACCTTGATCTGCTCTACTTATTTGAGCGAGATCTCTTGCTTCCCAGAACTCATTAAAAGTGACAACCAGACAGGAACAGAAAGATGGCGACAGCAGTGTTCTCTAAAACCGGGACTCTTCCAGGGTCTTTTTTTAATCTTAGGACCCAAGGTTGGTAAATTTAGCATTTCCACCCAGGGAGCCAGGCTCCTCTGCACTCCTGTCACGCAAGGACCCACCAGGAAAAAAAAGGTTTTATGAATGTGAGGTGATAGAGAGGCTATCATGGGAACACTAGGTCACAGGTTTTATTCCTGTGATAGCTATAGTTTACACTCCTGCTGTTGAAGTGTCATGGAGCGTGATGCTGAAGCCCTACCTGCTCTAGCGGTGTTAGACTCCCCTGAGCTCCGACACCTCCCCGCACGGATGATCCAATCATCCACCTCCGGGAGTGGTCAGAGATGCGTTTGGCCACATTATCGCTGCGTTCCAGAGATATCAGAGAGACTGAAACCACAAAAGCAGGAAATGCATGCAAACCAAACAGTGGGCAAGCAGCTCAGATAGTCACATACTGTTAGGATACTTGAGGATGGGGAACAAGCGAGACAAGGTGTTTACTGTCAGTTCTAAAGGAGAGGAAGTGACGTGCGTGGCAAGCTGCTTTTTGGCGAGGGAAAGAGAAATGGGATGATGAGGTGTGTACTGGAGACCGGTGTAAAATATCATCGAGCTCCATCCAATCTGGACACAATCTGGAACACGAGATCCATTCTTTGGCCTGACGTCACTGGCTGTCCATTATAGAATTGATTTGAATGTTTTATTGATTGTTTTCAAGGCCTTGCATGACGTGGACCTTCATTATCTTTCTGAATTTTTTCATGAGCCCGCATCGAGCCTAAGATCCTCAACACTTCTGACTGCTCCTGTCCAGGCTAAAGACTAAGGGTCTCACCTTGCCTCAACTTTAAATTTTTTTTTCTTAAAACTTACTTTTATCATGTGTGATGTTTGGCTTTTATTTATTTTATCCTTATTGCCTTGTCTGCTATTTATTCATTCCTTATCCATATGGCTTTTTACTGTTTTGTACCTCTTTCTGTCTTATTTAGCCTATTGATCTTTGTCATTGTTCGCCTTCATTTTTCTTAGTTGTGAAGCACTTTGCAACTTTGTTTTGAAAAGTGCATTAGAAATAAAGATTATTATTAATATAAAACCTGGTGTAAATGTAGCCTGAGACGTGTGTGTGTATAAGAGGATATACCAACTATCAATATAACTGAGTAAACTGTGTAACTGTACAAGTAGATGCTCTAAATTCCTGTTTTCTTCTCCCTCCTGACTCTATTGTCCTATAGGTTTAACATGGTGTGAATGGAAGTAGTCTTTCCTGCCGTCCGCCTGTCTGTCTCTGTGCCTGCGAGGGTTTTAACGTGCACACATTGTACTACTCACCTGGTCAATAGTTAAAGCTTCCTATAGTGTGTGTGTGTGTGAGTGTGTGTGTGCCTGTGTGTGTTTAAAAGTCACTGAAAACCAACACCTTCTCCAGGGAGGACACTTAGTTTCATTCACACATGTATTGTCTGCGTAGAGCAGCACACACCCATGTGATCGTATGACACACGCACACACACGCACGCACGCACACACACACACACACACACATACATACGTTTGTGTGTTTGTGACATCTTATATTTCCTGTTGTGTCGTTGCTCTTTTTGCGAGACTATAGAGGAGAAACGAGGAGGTTGTGCGTTTGAATGACGGGGATTTAACATGATACTGCGCGTTTTAGGCCAGATTACCTATAGATTAGGATAGATTACAGACTAGGTTACCACTCGATAACTTGTTAACTCAGCGACTACGTGGCTTTGCTTTGCTTTTTTCGAAAATCCCCATCTCTCTCTCTCTCGGATATAGATTAACGCAGACCGGCAGTAGGTTTTGTCAGGTGTCTGATGTGGTGTTACATTGTGCTGCCTGGTCACATAGCTTGTGTGAATGTGTGTGTGTGTGTGGGTGCGCGAGAGAGGAAATCGATACCGTCCGTCTGTCACGTATCACATGCGCACGCAAGCGTTCACGCACCACAAAGTGGAACACAGAATACCCAGCACACACACACACACACACACACACACACACACACACACACACACACACACACACACACACTCTCTCTTTCTCCTACCTGTCACTTTTGTACCCCTCATCTTCCCCCATCCCCCCTGTCTGTCCTTCTTCTTCTTCTTCTTCTTCTTCTTCTGTCTTCTTCTGTCTTCTTCTCCCTTCCATCCCTGCATTGTTTTTTCCCCAGACAGGTCTCAGATGTGCGGGTGCAGCGCGGGGTTAGGCGAGATCTGTTAAAAGCAGAGCCGTGAATGTTTCATGATGCCTGATGCAGCGATGGGAGACGAGAGGAGGAGAAGGGGCGACGACGTGCGAAGAGGAGGATGAGAGGAAGGGAGGCTGTTCTTGCCTCCTGCGCTCCTCTCATCTCTCTATCCGACACCGGCTCTTCTTACCCCTTTTTTTTTTGAAATGAATGAAACACCATTATTTTCTGTGTAACGTTTGCAGGTGTGCATCGGTTCGTTTCTTCGATAGAAATGCCGATAAACGAATAGAAAACTTGAATTTTCATAGCAAGAATCCTTCTCACGGCGTCGAAGCTTGTTGATCGATTAAATCCATTTGCAGTAATCCATTCATTTACAATTAGTGGAGTAAGATTCAATTCCTACATCACCACAATATATACAGCAACTCACAGTGAGGACTGCACAGAGCCCTGACCACAGATGGAGCAGACATTCCTGCATCCCTGTAAAGATCATGTATAACAGAGGAGTGGTGGGTGAAGAAGTAAAGGCTGAGGAGAGAATGCAGAAACGGTTTGATGCCTTCAAATCAATATCTGTACCAAAAATCAATACGCTACAAATCAGCATCATTTCCAATTCCCACACCACTCCTCAGTCTTTACTTCCTCCCTCCCTTTTCGTTCACACCTTTTTTCCTTCACTGTCTCTCTCCTTCTATCTTTCCTTCCTTCTCTTTATCACATGCTATTTTTACTTTCTCCTCTCCTCCTCCCACCCCGCCTTTCATCTTCCCCTCCTCTCCGAGCGAGAACCGACCATCCATCTGTTTTCCAAATGAAGAGATGAGCCGTTTGTCTGATGTGGTTGACTTGGTGGTTGCTAGAGCCAGAGTCGAGGCTTGTCCTGTATGCTGCATGGGCTCAGTCCTGTGTGTGTGTGTGTGTGTGTGTGTGTGTGTGTGTGTGTGTGTGGAGATTTATTGGTAGTTTTGTCACATGTATTACAAACATCTAAATCAAAGTGAAATGGACTGTGGTCCACATTGCAGGACTGGTTAAACTGGTTAAACTGGTTTCTGAGCTGTTTATGTTCAGGGGCGATGACAGGGACTATACTGGGCAATGTACTGCAATAGTATATTCATCCATCTATTATTGATATGTCAAAGAAGTTCTGCAAATGAGTAAAACGATGCACCACTGTTGTAGCTCAACACCTTAATTGATGTGTTGCTTATAAGGGTTTGGTTGCGTTATAAGACATTATAAGCATATTCTGAGTGCATTATAATGTGTTATATAATGTATGAAGTCATATTGCAATTAGACCAGACTCAGACTATATCACCGTTGATGTTACAACGGATACTAATGCATGTACTAACCTGAACTAATTAGCATTTGGCTGGTTAATAACTTATGATGCACTTATGAGCTCCCATAATGCACCTCAGCTGCAGTTTAACCGTTTTCATGACAGCGAATAGAGACGACAGCAGAGCGGAAGAGACGTGCAGGCTTAGCGCTAGCGGGAGGATTTCACGCTACGCAGTTTTGAGCTCACCACTCACGGCCCTGCATATTAACCATCATGCATTGTGGCTTTTAATCTCAGAGCATGACAAGAGTGCAGTCTCCTCCAACGGTTAGCTACACACGTATCGGAGACTTTGCGGCTTTTCCCGGCGCCGTGCTTTCCATTTCACTAGCCTTGCAGTCTACGGTGTTTCAGCAGGACTGAACGGCTTCTCTGAACTGATGGATAAATTGTTGCGATGAAAAAAAGTTGTCTTTGTACTCCACAGGTTGGGCTGAATGTCAAGCACGCAGCGAAGGATTTTTTTTATCCTCGAATTAGTCTCAGCATGTTCAAAGTGTGACATTACATTTGCTCAGCGTACCTTCACCGGGGGAGGCAAAGTATCACTGCACCCACACAATCACGTAGTACCTAAGTACTCGCACTTGCGTTATCAGCTCTAGGTCGGATTGGTTTCTTTTACGAGAAAAGATAAAGTCATAATTGTGAAGTTATTCAGTGCTTCTGTGCTAAACAGGAAGATTGAAGTAGTTTCTGCTAATCCACGAGCGACGCAGTGTCCTCACTCAGAGGTATCAGCTCCACACACACTGATAGGATCACCGGGGTTATTAGCAGAGGCAGATCTCATTGAGTGGGAGTATCTGTCCAAGGAGTTATGCTGAATGAACTCACCAAACACACTTTCCAAGAGTTTCCGAGAGCTTCTGAGGACCTTGATTATCTTTTGTCCATTCTGAGTTAACGGAGTGAGATGATTGCGATGCTAAGAAGCTGTGGGAAAACTGGGAAAAGACACTAAACTACAGCTTTGTAATATTATGTTGCATCGGTCGATAGGTGTGCGGAGAACTGATTTTCTGGGGTAACTGTGATTCATGTTGGTCCAGGACTGTCAGTCAAACCAACCAATCATGCTTAAGATTACTTAATCGGCTGTTATTGATGTTGTAACGTTGCGACTTGAGGGAAAAAGCCGTCAAATACAGACAGAACCAAAGGCAAGCAGGAACTATATTTTCTTTAAAGACAGCTTTTGTGGATTTCCATGTGCTTCTTTATCTCGTATTGTTCCCCCCCAACACCCCCCCCCCCCCCCCCCCCCCCCACCTTCCCCTCCACACACACAGAAAACTGCTGTCAGCCGCCCACAGTGGTGAACAAGCTGGACTCAATCTCAGGACTGAATAGGGTTTGTTAATGGAGAACTTGAGACCAATTGCAGCTGGCTGAACAGAAGCTTCTCTTCTCCTTCAATCACTGTGACTGTGTGTGTGTGTGTGTGTGTGTGTGTGTGTGTGTGTGTGTGTGTGTGCGTGTGCATGCATGTGTGTGTGTTGAGGCTCAGACAGGGAGGCCTATAATTAGATGTTGCCGTGAAAACCCCAACGCACGCCGGTCGTGTGTATGTGTGTGTTTCTTTTTCTCTGTGTGTGTGTGTGTGTGTGTGTGTGTGTGTGTGTGTGTGTGTGTGTGCGCGTGCGCGTGCGCGTGTGTGTGTGTCATGCTGCGGCGATAGCCCGCCCGTGCCTGCCTGCTGTGCGTGTACAC
>JAXDDW010000076.1:1347500-1437500 GCA_034670385.1 Hoplostethus mediterraneus | reverse complement strand
CCCTTGAGCAAGGCACTTAACTCCAAAAACTGCTCCAGGCGTGCCATTCAATGGCTGTGCTCTGCCCCCTGACCTGAAAATGCACGTGTATATCTAGTCAGGTTTGTGCAGGAAAAGAATTTCACTGCATGTATGTGACAATTAAAGTTCATTCATGAAGCTGTTTCCTTCCACATTGCTTAAAGTTCCTTCACGATTTTCATTATTTTATTATACCTTTAACCAGGAAGTCCCTTGAGATTGAAATCTCTTTTCCGAGGGAGACCTGGCCAAGACAGTTTGCCAGTTACAGTTTAAAATGAAAATAAATAAAAACACAGACAAGGAATACAAACAGCAAAATACAAAAATAAAAACACAACAGACAGGGAATACACACATCAAGCACACAAGGAAGAGACTAAATCCAGCTCAATTAAAGCAGATGTGTTGTATGGACAGTTCTGACGGTGGACCCCTGCAGAGGAGTTCCTCCTAAAATGTATATTTTGGTTCCCTTTTTGCAGGGAATCATCTCACAACTGGCAACTAGTCATTTGAGAGACTTGAGTTAGGCTTTGCAGCGTGCTGATTCAGACAGAAAAGGCTGCAACAACCGCTGCAGCAGCGGTTGCAGGTTGGAGGTGTGACGGAGCGTTTCCCCCGCGCCCGCCACTGTAATTGGATTTCTACGTCTGATCTAACCCCCCGGATGCTTGGACGCTCTCAGAAAATTGGAAACATCACTTGCGCTTCCTCACGTAGACGCAAATTCATTCTGCTCCGAAAGCTTCCCGGGATACCTTGTTTTGTCTTATTTCATTATTTAGGATGAAAGAAACCGGCACCGAAACAACAACACTGAAACGGTCGCACGAAGCTCAACGTAGTAGCGGTGTTATTCGTAAAGGTCTCGGTTCAAAGCGTTGAGGCGACGTTGCGACGCTCGTTTGTTTGAGCAGCGGTGGTCCCGCAATACGGAAGGACTACCGAGCTGCCACCAGACGTGTTAACAGCTATATAGCACACACATCAAAAGCTGTGGTGTGTATGCGTGAGGTTTGAGGGTGTGTGTGTGTGTGTGCGTGTGTGCGTGTGTGTGTGAGAGGGTGTGAGCGATAATATCTCCTTATCCTTTGTGTACATTCCACGCGGCCTAACCTACAGCCTCAGGGTATATCTCCCTACCGCTGAGTGTGGATGGATGAATGGGATATTTGTAATGTTAAAGACTTGTGTGTGTGTGTGTGTGTGTTTGTGTGTGTGTGTGTTTCCTGTGTTGTGTATGTTGTGATCTGATCTTATCTGAATTGCTTATCTGGTGACCCTGACCCCCCCCCCCCACCCCCAAATCAAGGCCATAAGGGGTGGAGCTAACGGTGTGTGTGTTTCAGAAGCTCCCGTGATCTCTCTCTCTTTAAATGCTATAGCATATCAACACAGCCGGGGGGTTGGGGGTTCCATTCCCTGTGTCACTCTATGCGGAGCAAGGCACTAACACATTTTCACACGCTGTGATAAAGCGTCTCTGTCATTCCCCCCCCCCTCACGCGACTAGCTTGTAGCTCTGGATGTAAACCGCCACGATCTAAATTGGTTTGCGCTGTTCGGTCGAAAAAAAACAAAGCAAGAAAACACAGAGACAACCCGGCGATGGATGAGAGAGAAGAGATGCTGCACTCGGTTTCCAGCAGCAGTTCGAGTGGAGGGGTCCAAATTCGCCCGCAGGTGTCCATCCATAAAACATGTGGTGTTGGTGGGTTGGTGCATTTACACTGAGGTCAAAACTCTCCAGCAGAATATATTGTGGAGATGTTAGTTTCGAAACTGGGTGGCTCTTATCAGCCAGCAGATGATGATTTGATGATGCTCTACTTTGCGGACATGTCGGGTATGTAAAGATATGTCAGTTTCGTTTCGGATTACAATTGTTGCCAGTGCAGCAACTCAACTCTATTAAACCCAGCTCACCTCAGCCCCGTTGAGCTTCAAACATCCAATAAAAGCCGAGCCTCAAATAATAAGCTATCTCTTGTATGGAGATTGTGTCGTATTGTGACAGATAACTTTCAGTCTCCAATTAGCGCTGGGTCAAAACGAATTCATCTACTTGTCAGTTGATATAACAGCTTTTGTGACAGTTAAAAAAAAAAGGAATAAACTCCTATCCAATCATATCCCATTAAAACTGGGTGTTCTCCGTTGTTGAAACAGAAACTCCCACGTTTTTCGATGGAAGCCGAATGATAGTTTCCGTTCAGTCCCTTGCTTAGTTCCACCCAGTTCAGTACAAGTCAGCACAATTTTTCCCCCTCGGCACCCATTGGTTCCCTGAAACCGAGTCAGAAAGACAGGCGGGGCTCAGGCTTTGACTCAGCTCTTTTACCGCCCGGCTCACCTGCTGAGGTCGGCTCACCTGTCGGGACGGGCTCAGCTATGCTGCGCCCGCCGCGAGGAATGAAGGGGGAAAGAGAGAGAGAGAGAGAGAGGTAGAAGTACAGAGAGAGAGAGAGAGAAGCCTTTTTGAAATGAATGGCTTGGCAATGTTGTGCTGAAGCCGTCGCCATGGCTACCGGTGTCAGATATGATAAGCAGGTCAGGCAAAAGTTTCTAACTGGGGGAAATGCGGCTGATGAGAATTGAACGCTGCAGCAGAACCTTGTTATATGTTGGTAATGCAATGCAGTAGCCTAGAGCGCTCCATGATTATCATAAGGGGTCACCGTTACCGACACAAAATCAATATTTTCAGAACAGCATTATGCGTTTATGCCTTTATGCTTCTCGAACCCCCAACTGATCCCGGAGCTGCTCGGTGGCCGCCAGCAGAAGAGCGTGGTGGTGGTGGTGGTGGTGGTACTGGGCAGCTCCCAGTGCGAAGGAAGTGTTAAGCGTGCTCAGTCGACTTCCCCCCCCCCCCCCCCCCCCCGGGATAAATAAAGGTTAAGTGGAATCTGATTGGTCAATGAGGCCCGCCAGCTGGAGGAGTTCACGGTTCTTTCTTTGCTTTTCTCTGTGCTCCTCCATGCCTGCACACTATGAAACATCACAGTTTGCAGCGCTTGAGAAAAAAAAAATTATATTAATTACGTGCGTTCTACTTTACTTGCTTGACAACAGCAGAAATTAGGGGTGCCGCAATCGGAAATGGCCGATATTCAGTATAAATATGAGATCGGGGAATTCCGATAATGCAAAAAATGTGAGCCTATTCTCATCAGATTCGGTGTCATTGTGGCTAACTAACCTAAAACATGTCGGCGGTGTGGAACTTTTACAAAGTGTGTGAGACAGATGCAACAGTGCCATCTGCAGTGTGTGCCAGGAAAAAAATACCTCGTGGGGGAAAGCGAGGTAAAAAAGTTTCAACACAACAAATTTAATAAGGCACTTGAAGTCGCATCACCCAGCAGAGCATGGCGAGTTTGTTGAGCTGGCCGCGGAGAGTGGAAAGAAAAAGGCAGAGCAAACACCAAAACGGACGCTAAGAAAAAATAAATAAATAAATAAACGATTGGTATCACCGTGTATCGGATCGGCCGATATGGCTCATAGACAATCGGTGATCGGCGATCGGCAGCAAAAAACATTATCGGGTCATGAAAATCACACCGTCAGACCCCTTGCTGTTAGGCCAGAAGGAGTTTACCTTATCACAGCTGGGAAATGTATATTCTGTGTGTGTGTGTGTGTGTGTGTGTGTGTGTGTGTGTGTGTGTGTGTGTGTGTGTGTGTGTGTGTGTGTGTGTGTGTGTGTGTGTGTGCAGAGAACTAAATGCATGCCGAGGCCGGAGGGCGAACAGAGTGTGAGCAATCGCATCACCTGCAGAAACTGGTTTGTCTTCGATCCGAATCTGGTCTCTCCTCCTATCGGTTCCTCTCCTCCTCCAGCAGCTCCTCTCCTTTCCATTCCGTCACTTCTCCTCCTCTCACCACACTCCTCTTTTTCTCCTCTCCCCTCATTCCCACTTCCTCCTCTTTGTGCACCCCTCCCTTCCCCCCCCCCCCCAGAGCTCTTCATAAAGCTCTTCCCTGCTTTAGGGCTTTGGTTAAAGGGGGCTTCCACCATTTTTACTCTCTTACTCTTTCACGATCTGCAAATGGGGACCCACATCCATTCAGTCAGCAGCCCTTGAGCAAGGCACCTAATCTGTTTGACCCCTTTCAAATACATATATGTATACGCGTACGTTTGTGAGTTGGTGTTTGCATATGACGCCACTGTTCTCATTACTGTCTCACCAAGTAAATTAAGGTTTTATAGCAGGATGCTCTGCTTCCATTACCTCGCAACCCAGGAATGCAGTAAAGCGTACGCGTCTGTGGTAAACACCCGCCGTCATCTGGGTCGGTAAGCGAGCCCATTAGCTGCCGGCAGCACATCTGCACCTAAGGGTGGTGTGTAACGGTGAAGTCTCCTGTCTGTGGGACCGATGTAAAACCCTGCTGCTCCGTTAGCCCTCGGACCTTTTCGTGGAAAAGTGACCCGATCAAGCGAAGCGCTGAGCAGAATTTTAACACGACGGTTTGAATGAAACCTCAGATCTCCCACCTCTCCTCGTCCTCCCCTCTCCTCTCCTCTCCTATCCTCTCCTCTCCTATCAGCTCCCTCCCCTCGTCCTCTCCTCTCCTATCAGCTCCCTCCCCTCGTCCTCTCCTCTCCTATCAGCTCTCTCCCCTCGTCCTCTCCTCGTCCTCCCCTCGTCCTCTCCTCTCCTATCAGCTCTCTCCCCTCGTCCTCTCCTCGTCCTCTCCTCTCCTCTCCTCTCCTATCAGCTCTCTCCCCTCGTCCTCTCCTCGCCTCTCCGTCGGCGTGGCGATGAAATGACACGTCGCTTTTTCGTCTCGTCAGCTGATTCTCCATATCATGACATACTATACATGCTGCACCTATTAGACAATAAACGCCCCAGAAATGTTCTATAATTTCTATTAATTTTACTTTATAGTACTTTTTAGGATTTTACTTCATGGCGTATGATGATATATGATGTTTGATACGGTTCAGGTTGGAGGAGTGATGTGATGTCTTAAAAATATTTTCAACAAAAGAATAATAATAACAAGGTAGACAATATTAAGAACTATTTCATGCACTGTAGTGTATCTCTCTCTCTCTCTCTCTCTCTCTCTCTCTCTCTCTCTCTCTCTCTCTCTCTCTCACACACACACACACACACACACACACACACACACACACACACAAACACCAGCCAATGAAAGATTCATGGGGTGGTGATGATGAAGGCGTCTTCCCTTCTGCTCCACTTACCCCAGTGGACAGACAGACACAAGCACACAAATGCACGCCTGCACACACACACACACACACACACACACACACACACACACACACACACACACACTCTCACTTCAACCCAGGGCTTGTTAAGAAGGGGGAGAGGGTGGGAGGAGAGCAGTGATGCACACAGCCATGGGGCACTTACACACCCTTAACCTCCCCAGACCTACACACCTACACACACACACACACACACACACACAATTCCTGAGGCATCTAGTCTGTCAAGGGACTGATGATACAGACTGCTTTCTAGGCTGTCTGGTTGGCTGGCTGTGTGTGTGTGTGTGTGTGTGTGTGTGTGTGTGTGTGCGTGTGTGATCTATATTTTTACTCTCTCATGGGTGTGAATATCCCCCTAAGAATGAAAAAAAAACCCATTAAAGTGGGCAGTGTTACAGACCTTATTGTGGTGAAGGTTAGAATTGCATTATTTTAAGATTAGGGCAAAAGGTTTAGGTTGGAGATGATGTGTGTGTGTGTGTGTGTGTGTGTGTGTGTGTGTGTGTGTGTGTAGCTAGTGGCTAGATCAATAGTCAAAATCTAATTTTTGTTAAATGCAACTTCAAGTGGTAATCCTCAAGATCCTCATGGCTGTGGTGTTTCTGCACTGCTCTTCCCAGAGATCACCTGTCAATCAAACCGCGTGGCCAATACTGTGACGTCTTTCTCCTTGGATGTTCTATAGCAATAACTCTGAATAGGAAACAGGAGAACGTTCTGGAGGGTCCGATATCTCCCACCTCATGGGACGAATAAGAAAGGGGTGTCAAACATGGCTGCCATGAATCATACTGACATAGTGGTTGAGAGCGTTTGTGCAGAGGTGTGTGTGTGTGTGTGTGTGTGTGTATGTGTGTGTGTGTGTGTGTGTGTGTGTGTGTGAACAGTCTAAGCTCATAAGAAGAATGTACTAGTTATATTCACACTAGTAAGATAATAAGATACGACAACAATTAACAGAAAGCCAAGTTAAGACAATTGTTGAGAACCAGGGTAAAAACATGATTCACCATCTATGAGTACGTTTCTGCACAGTCGACTCTTTGTTGACAAAGCAACTTGTTAACTAGTGACCTAGTTGCTATGGAGCTAACTAGCAATAGCCGAGGGCTTCCCAACCAGTTGAACGGCTGAACGCTTCCAGGTCGGAGTCATAGGAAATCTTCCCATCTCTCCGCTTCATCTGACATGATGTGAATGCAGCAGCAGCGAGTCCACGCCCGCTCCTCTCTGGTGGCTGTCAAAAGGCCTTCTGGCAAATGCAGGAAATCACTAAGTGAAGTAGAAGAAGAAGTAGACGAGGCAGGTTGAGGGGGAAGTGGGTGCAATTACAAAATAACTCCTGGTAACATCTACAGATTGATGATATAAAACAGCATAAGAGTATTTTTCTTTACTGAATGAACGTACGTATCTGTTCCCCCCCCCCCCCCCGCCAGGTGAACATCTGAGGCTGTGTCCCCAGGGCCCCACCTGCTGTACCAGCAGCATGGAGGAGAACCTGGCTAACCTGACGGCCAAAGAGACGGAGGGTCTGATCAGAGAGGCCGGCAGGTCGCTGCAGGCTGGCCTCAACTCTCTGTCCAGAAGCTTTGACAGTAAGTAGGGTGTGTGTGTGTGTGTGTGTGTGTGTGTGTGTGTGTGTGTGTTAGGATAGAAAGATGAGATAAAGGACATTTTGCTAGTTTAGGATTAGCATTAGGTTTAGGCTAAGCATGTAGCGGTGAGGGTTAATGTTGGTGAATGAACAGTAGTCAATGAAGGACCTCACTAGCATAGTAAGACAAATGTGTGTGTTTGTGGCTTAGCTCAATACCAATGCTTCAGCAGTGAACACAGATAGTGTGTGTGTGTGTGTGTGTGTGTGTGTTACATCCGTATGTGTGTGTGTTTGTGGCTGACTGTGCTCAGCACTCAATACTGCAGCTTCAACAGTCAGTATGGTGTGTGTTTGTCTGTGTATGTGTGTGTGTGTGTGTGAGTGTGTGTTTTACTGTGTGCACTCACCGCTCAGTGTTGCAAGTATTGCTTTTTGTGTGTGTGTGTGTGTGTGTGTGTGTGTGTGTGTGTGTGTGTGTGTGTGTGTGTGTGCTCCTGTGCATCAAGGGGCCTCCTGATTGGGTGTTATAATGAGAACGGAGTCAGCCAGACATAATGAAACGTGATAAGCTGATCCACTGATCTCACAGGGGCACACACACACACACACACACACACACACACACTCAAACACACACACACACACACACACACACACACACACACACACACACACACACACACACACACACACACACACACACACACACAAACACACACACACGCACACACACACACACACACACACACACACGCACACACACACACACACACACGCAGAGGGGTGTCCCCTGGGGCAGTGGCTGGTTCAGCTAATGAGCAGTTGACCCACTGAGGAGCCGAGTCTGCAGATCATCGCACATCACAGAGAGAGAGAGAGAGAGGAAGAAAGAGAGAGGGAGGAAGAGAGAGAGAGAGAGAGAGAAAGGTAGAAAGAAAGAACGAGACAGGCCAACAACTGGGTGACGGACAATGAGAGTGAGAGACAAATATGATATGAAGCAATGGCTCAAAAGAAACAGAAAGAAAGGAAGAAGAAGAAAGAAGAAAGAAAGAAAGAAAGAAAGGTGGAGGAAGAGGATAGAAACAGAGCGTGGAGGAGGAGGAGGCTGGAGACAGCAGGCCATCTCAGCAGCAGTAGCAGTAATGTGGCTGTCCATCTGGTTGCGGTTAGGACCGGCTGGCGCTGGGCCATCGTCTTTGAAGCAAGGAGGAGAAGCCCAGAGACGGCTCACTAACTCCTGCTCTCCCTCCCCTTCACCTCCCTATTCTCTCCATCCAGCCGTCCGACTGTCACGTGTGAAATAAGGAACATGAAAACGCCTCCGTCGGGAAAATGGAACGTCTTTCGATTGATTGATTAGAATTAAATAGGTTTTTATTGTGCTTGAGTGTCAGCTGATACTGGCTTTCTATCTGCAGCTGAGAGTAAAGAAAGTGGTGCTGTTGTCCTACACAGCTACAGACGGAGAGCATGAGACAGCGGGCTTCACGTTTCATGGTGGACAGATGTTTCCAGGACATCTCGCGAACTGTTGTGCAATCAAACATGAAGCATCACCTGGGGTCTGATCGTCCCAAGGCTCCGGCATGATGTACAAATCGCTGTTTATCGCCGAATTTCTGTTTGTTTCTGTTTCTGTTTATTGCGGCTCAAGGGAGCGTGAAAAGATTTTTTTGCGATGTGGAGAACATTTTATTGAATTCTGCTGTTTCCAAATTCGCAAAAAAAACAAACAGTTAATGTCTACATTTTTATGTTCGGCCTGTCTTTCCTCTTTCCTTGATTTCCGCCCTTCTTCTCTGCTCTGTCTCTCCCTCCCTCCCTCCCTCCCTCCCTCCTCTCTCTCCTCCTCCAGCCTATTTCACAGATCTCCACGGTCGTTCGGAGCACGCCCTCCAGGAGGCGCTCTCGCCCCTCGGACCCCTGTACGCCCAGAACACCCGTCTCTTTGGCGACCTCTACAGCGACCTGCGGCGCTACTACCGCGGCTCCGCCCTCAACCTGGACGAGACCCTGTCAGACTTCTGGTCCCGCCTCCTGGAGCGTGCTTTCAAAAGCTCCGCCTCTGCAGAGGTACGTGGAAACAACGACTCCGCTGAACATCACAGTTTTGATGATATCTAACCGTGTGAGAGAATCTGAGGGGTTGTATTTTTCCTTTAACATTAAACCTCCGTGCTGTGTGGTTTGTTTGCCCCGTCCGGCAGATGAGCCTATCAGAGGACTACCTGGAGTGTGTTGCTAAGCAGCAGGAGACGCTGCGGCCATTCGGAGACATCCCACGGGACCTGAAGATGAAGATGATCCGGGCTTTTGTCACAGCCAGGTCGTTTGTCCAGGGGCTGACGATCAGCAGGGAGGTGGTCAGGAAGGTCTCACAGGTGAGAGAGTGTGTGTGTGTGTGTGTGTGTGTGTGTGTGTGTGTGTGTGTGCATGCATGATGGAGAGAGAGGGAGCATAGAGAGAAAGAGAGAGAGAGACGGGTTGTGCATGTGTGAGAGAGGCTGAGAGTTAGAGAGTAAGAGAGTCGATGTGTGTTTGGGCAAGCGAGTGAAATCTGTGTGTGTGTGTGTGTGCGTGTGTGTGTGTGTGTGTGTGTGTGTGTGTGTGTGTGCGTGCTTCCATGCGTGCTTCCGTGCTAAAGACAGAGACAGACAGCACGCACACAAGACAATGATTGAGAGTGTTGGCATCTGAGTTTGTGTGTGTGTGTGTGTGCGCGTGTGTGTGTGCGTGCGTGTGTGTGTGCATTCACGCGCGTGTGTGTGTGTGAGATAGTGTGACTAAGGCCTGCTGGGCTGAGTCCCAGGAAAGCAGATATGAGCGATCCGTGGGTTCACACCCTAACTGCCAGAGGAAAAAGACTCCACCCTAAAAATCACAAACACAAACACAAACATCCCAAAAAAAAAATGAAGCATCATTAAAAACCAAATTTAGATTATTGGTGTGTTTCAGGTCACAACTATTATACAATAAATAAATACAATAAAACAAGGCCTATAAAGCTTTTGAGAATGAATGGTCTGATGATGAGCACCCAAATTCATCAATATGCCTCAGCTACCTCAGTCAACACCAAATGCAGTATCTGCATTTTCGTGAAAATTTCGTGAAAATTAGTACTAAATATGTACTATTGACGGGTGCCGTATCTGTTCTATTTCTTGTGAAAGTCCTGTGTCCTACAGACTATAGACACCCACATTGAATATGATTTATTGCTCTTTGTTGGCAGGGGATAAATATAAAAGGCCCGTTTTCTCAATTCGGTCATTTTGTAGATACTGCACTTTGCCTTTGCACGGCAGACTTTAGGCCCCGCCTGACCTTTCCACTCCCTAGTTTCGGCTGCATGTAATATTGATGAGTTGAAGCCGATCCCACTGTTGCACTCATTATAAATCAAATGGATAAGGGCATCAGCTAAACGCCTGAATGTCAGAGTTGCGCTACCCCGCTAGGTAACGTGAGGTTTCTGCAGGGATGCTAACTCCCCCCTCTCTCTCCCAGGTTCCTCTGAGCCCCGAGTGTGCGAAGGCCCTGATGAAGCTGGTGTACTGCCCGCACTGCCGCAGCCTGGCCTCGGTCAAGCCCTGCTCCAACTACTGCTCCAACGTCATGAAGGGCTGCCTGGCCAACCAAGCCGACCTGGACGCCGAGTGGCAGAACCTCATAGGTGAGGACGGACGGACGGACGGACGGGGGGGGGGGGGGGGTGACACAGACCGGGACTTTGAGCGCAGTTTATAATGTTATGGAGTTAGTATAGGAACACTGCAGACGGACAGACTGGCATTAGCATTAGCTTGATCCAGATCAGATCTTAAACTACATTATAAAAATGGATGTTTGCACCTCAGTTCTGATTGGTCGTTGTAAAAATACACTGCTGTGATAACATTTATTATTAATTATTAATTAAACATTTAATAATCTCTCCTCTCCTCTCCTCTCCTCTCCTCTCTTCTCCTTTCCTCTCCTCCCCTCCCCTCCTCTCCTCTCTCCTCTCCTCTCCTCTCGTCTCCTTTCCTCTCCTCCCCTCCTCTCCTCTCTCCTCTCCTCTCCTCTCCTCTCTCCTCTCCTCCTCTCTCCTCTCCTCTCCTCTCCTCTCTCCTCTCCTCTCTCCTCTCCTCTCCTCTCCTCCCCTCTCCTCTCCTCTCCTCTCCTCCTCTCCTCCCCTCTCCTCCCCTCCCCTCTCCTCTCCTCTCCTCTCCTCTCCTCCTCTCTTCTCCTCTCCTCTCCTCCCCTCTCCTCCCCTCCCCTCTCCTCTCCTCTCCTCTCCTCTCCTCTCCTCTCCTCCTCTCTCCTCTCCTCTCCTCTCCTCTCCTCTCCCCTCCTCTCCTCTCCTCTCCTCAGACACCATGCTCCAGGTGGCGTCTAGTTTCAGCTCAGAGCCCAGTCTAGACGTGGTCCTCTCCTCCATCCCCGGTCGTATCTTTGAGGCTGTTCGCTACCTCCAGGAGAACATGGACGCTTTCACTGCTAAGGTGGGACGTTACGATGTTTGCCTCATCACGGTTCCCTGTTATATACACACTCAGACCATCTAGGGGTTGTTAGTAATGAGAGCCGATATCATCCTCGAGGATTGGTTTCAAAACACGGCACCAGCACCGGGCCAATTATGGAAAGGTCAATAGGATTTGCACGCAGCTCGATGGACAGTGTTCCTTTAACTCTGATAGTAGTAAGCATCAACGCCGTGCCAGTGCTCATTGAAGTCAACGTCGGAGTTAATTCAACACTTTTCCGATAGCGGCTCCAGAGTGAACAAACACTCCAATCAACACTTGTCAACTCCGGTTAAGTGTCACTGAAAACTCAACAGTTGTTAACACTGGGAAGTGTGCTGTTGTATGAGCGGGTTTAACAGTTCAGTTAAAGGTGCTACGGTGTTTAAGACGGTGCAAACTCTTTGTCATTTATTTGCATCTAATAGGATTTAATAATCCTACTGGTCCATCCAATAGGATCCTAAAGGGAAGATTCAGAATTGTATTGTACCATATTTTGATACAGATTTATCACATTTTCAGTACTTTCCTATTGGGTTCCTAAAGGACTCAGTGAACGGTACCTTTAACCCAAACTAGCCTCTGACTACAAGATCCCAGTATTAAATATTAACTCCACAGAATAGCCAAATCCTTCCAGTGCATCACCAGTTTGACACACTCTGCTATGGCGACATCTAGTGGACTTTCTTAGAAACGTGATACTAGAAGATCAAGATGATTTCCAATGTAGGTAAAATCCATTGCATTCAGTTTATAGGGTGTGTGTGTGTGTGTGTGTGTGTGTGTGTGTGTGTGTATACATTCTTCTCTTGCAGGTGTACCAGACATGTGGGTCTCCAGGTGAGTCAGGGACAGGAAGTCCCACCCTTCAAGAGCAGAGGAGGCGGGGCAACTCCCTGACTGCCTCCAAGGAATACAAGCCCTCCCCTACTGCTGGCCTCAGGCTGGAGATGCAGGTGTGTGTGTGTGTGTGTGTGTGTGTGTGTGTGTGTGTGTGTGTGAAGAGAGCATAAGAGAGAGAGAGAGAGAGAGAGAGAGAGATGTGTTTGTTTACCTCTATTTGTGTGCATGCCAGAAAAAAAAGCGCAAGCATGAAAGAGACAAAAAGAGAAAATGTGTGTGTGGGTGTATTTGTTTGGTTTTCTCCTCTACATATTGCATATTTTCTAACTCTCTCTCTCCCTGTCCAATGCTCTAGCTTTCACTCTTTCTTCTCCTTCAAACTCATATACTCTCTCTCTCTCTCTCTCTCTTACCCTCTCCCCATCACTCCTCCCCCTCCTCACCCCTCTCCTCAGGTATCCGATCTGTCCAGTAAGCTGAGGGAGATGCGGCAGTACTGGATCCAGCTCCCAGCGGCGCTCTGCTTCAAAATGGCAGCAGGGGGCGCCAACCAGGACAAATGCTGGAACGGCATGACCAAGGCCAGGTAGGACAGGACTCACCACACATATCACCTGCTAGTTTGGCGATGAGGGAAAGGGAACTTTTTGGCACCATTTTGCCTGATTGCTATTGATTGCCTATTGCTGCAGCTCCATTAGCACAGCGGCTCGTTGCAGAACAATGCATCATGCAACTAGTCCACTATGTAACTAACACGTCAAATAGGTTTGAACCTGTAGATATATCTGTATTTATTTTAAAGTAATAATCATTTTCATATAGATAAATGTCCGTTCTGCTACTCTCCATCTACCTGATATAACACAATCGTGATTCAAGCTATAGGCAGTTCATTGAAGAGTGTAGGTGAGGTTCTGAATTGTGACTCTCAATTGTCAAGCCCTCATTGAATCTGCTATTAAACTGCGTGTCACATCCGGGTTGTGCCTGGATATGATTTAGCTGGAGCACGTTTACACCTGATATCGCGGTAATCCAGATTGCCGTGCACGTCACTTTCCCCCGTGTGACAGTACACACCTCGGCCCAATCCCAGTGTCCCTCCTAAGGCCTAAGCCCTGAACCCTCACAGACTTAACTGACGTCACCTGGTAAGTGCTTGAGTGCAAGAGGCTGCAAATCGTATGAATAGGAATGGGACAGCACTTTGCGACATATCGCGATACCTTGACGACACCAAATTGTTTTTATGTACGATTGTGGGTTTGGGACTTTTTATTTTACGTTTTTTTACTTTCTTCACCCAGACTCTTGCCTTACAGAGTGGACGAGAGGTAATTGTCAATAATCAATTGACTTGGTTTTGTCAAAACAGCATCATCAAGCAAAAATTTTAATAAATGGCTGATGAATAAACATTTGTCCTTCCAATTGTTTCCCGTTTTTTTACTGCTTCCGGGCTTCCCCTGGTAACCCCGTATTTATCATTACAACGCTATGAACTCTGGGTAATTCCCTCAGGCGAAGTCTGCATCGATGCGGACTTACAGAAAATGTGCATAAAGGGCTCAAAAAGTCTGCGAGAGCGAGCCCTCATGCACTTGACCATTTGACATTTGACGATTTGACCTCGTGGACTTAGCGGGAACACCCCTCAAAGCCTGTGAGTCCGTGAGGGGGGACATTGGGATTGGGCCCTCGTCTCGTTTGTTCCCCTTCCACGAGACCCCCCCCTCCCCCCCGACAATCCATTTCTGACAAAGTACAAAGCACGTTACTGTCCGAGCTGCCTGCCAACTGTTTGATTTCCTGGTTGGATCAGAGTTTATTTCCCATTTGCATCGATTGGATACGCAGACTGGACACGCGTTGCCTTTACACTTTGTTGTCAGTGTGGCCAAATGCGTCTCTGACCTCCGGAGGTGGTTTGGATGATCGTATCTTCGATGCTTCGGGCGCATTTACACCTGGATTTTACGCATTTTTGCTCCATCCGATTAGAATCCCATTACCCAGGATGCATGTTAATGCCAGGTGTAAAGGGTCAAAAGGTTTAAAGTCCACACTAAACTATTCCTGCAGCAATCTGACACCAACCCTTTAAACTCCTAACCACATCCCGTCCTCCAGCCTCCCCCATGAAAATGGATTATAGAGCAATTTGATGCCATGTTGAAATACACTTTCTTCAGTGCACACACAAATTCATGGACACACACACACACACACACACGCACACACACACACACTCACCTCTCCTCTTCCTAGGGAAAGGGATGTGATGACTAGTAAGATATATCCTGAGCAGAATATATGATAGTCAAAAGGCATGAAATATGGATGGATGGCTGACTGTGTGATAGATGAAGGAAATATAAATGTGTGTGTGTGTGTGTGTGTGTGTGTGTGTGAATAACTGTTTGAAATCCAGCTCAATGGTGACATCTAGTGGATTTTCTGAGAGCTTAGAAACTTCACAACAGAAGTTACAGCCTCAATAAATCCTGGATGTGGAAGTTGGAATATACGAGTAATGACATTTTTAAACAGTTTGAAGAACGTAATTCAATCTACCCACCCACCCATGTGGTGTGTGTGTGTGTGTGTGTGTGTGTGTGTGTGTGCATGCATTTGTGTGTGTGTCTAAAGGAGAGAGTCTGATATATGAGTCTCATATATAATGCTGAAATATTGAAATATGACAGTTCCTGTTATAAAC
The DNA here is from genome assembly GCA_034670385.1 of Hoplostethus mediterraneus. Lineage (NCBI taxonomy): Eukaryota > Metazoa > Chordata > Actinopteri > Trachichthyiformes > Trachichthyidae > Hoplostethus > Hoplostethus mediterraneus. Next base: position 1,422,528 of record JAXDDW010000076.1, on the reverse strand, counting down.
CTGCAGCCCATCAATACACAAATATAACTCAGGGTTGTGTGTGGACGTGCACGTCTGTTGTTAGAGAGTATTTTTGTTTGACTAACCTCACCTAACCTAATCTTGTCTAATTTAAAGTAACCTAACCTAACCTAATCTTGTCTAATTTAAAGTAACCTAACCTAACCTAATGGTGCCACAAATCCCTCCCCCTTTCTTCTTCCCTCCCCCAATCAGCTACCTTCCAGAGGTGATGGGCGACGGCTTGGCCAATCAGATCAACAACCCAGAGGTGGAGCTCGACATCACCAAGCCAGACATGACTATCCGGCAACAGATCATGCAGCTCAAGATCATGAGCAACAGGCTGAGAAACGCACTGGATGGCAACGATGTGGACTTCCAGGACGCAAGTGGGTCTCTCTTTAATATATCTTCATGTAAAAAAGTCATGCAGTGTTCATCTTTTACTTATCACAAGCCCGCTCCTTCATCTTTCTCTCATTTCCGTGAACATTGCAGTCTCACAGACATGCATGCACATACATGAGTGCATGTATTTTATACCTTAATTTCCTGCTAAACCAGCGTTGATGGTAACTGGTGAGTTTCATAGATGTTGCAGCAAAGTGGTAATTATGAGTGAGAAAGTCTGAATTTTCTATGATCCTCAAGGAGTTGTGATGTTTAGGATGCATGTTGTGAGTGGCGCCTAAAGCACACACGTCTAGAGGAGTATGGAGGGGTAAATGTGACAATATTAAATAAATAAATCATTAAATAAATTAAATTAATTAATTAAATAAAAGGGGAAATATATGAACAATTAATTAATTAAAATGGGGAATATAATATATTTAATTGTTCATTTCCACATTTATTTAATTATTTCCATATTTAATGATTTATTTAATGATTTATTTATTAATATTGTCACATTTAACCCTACATAGATGAGCAAATACCACCAACTAATAGCCAATAACACACTTAAAACATCAAATCAAATCCAATCTCAGAAGTAGGAGCTTGAAGGTGTCTCTTTACTGTCCCGCTTTTTTGTCCTCCCAAGGTGATGACATCAGCGGATCAGGAAGTGGGATGTGCGTGGGTGGCCAGTGTCCTCATAGCAGACCGGGGCTGTACGCCTACCCGCCAGACAACAACCGAGTCAGAGCCGCAGCCCTGCCCCAGACCCGCCTCTGTAGCCTGCCTACTGCTGCTCCCGTGGGCTGCGCTGCTGCTCCAGCGATGATGGACAGCTGCTGCCTCCAATCAGACTCTTGAGGTCTGGAGTAGGGCTGAACCATGGGGAAGGACAACGGGGATTGGGGGGAGGGAACGACGGGATGGTTACTTTGCCAAAAAATGGGGGGAAAAAAGACACTGAGGGAATGAATGGACGATATATTTTTTTCTTTTTGAATGAGAGGAACAAAAATGGACACTGACAATATTCCTTATTTTGTTTTGCTTGGTTTTAATATGTCATTGCCTGAGTGTGATTCAGTACGTTGAGCTCCGTGGATTCTTGGAGGTTTGGGAGGAGATGTAGAAGAGGAAGAAGAAGAGAAAGAAGAAGAAGAAGATGATTGATGATGATGATGATGAAGATGGCAATGATGATAATGGTCCAGATGATGATGATGATTCACTGACATTCTAACTATCAGGTCCATTCAGCTGCAGTGTCCAGTCAGCGGGCGGCTGGGTTGTAAACCGTGCCTGCTGACAGTGATACCGTCGGCTGTGTGAGAGCTCTGAGAGGTTTAGCGCCGAAACCTGAGGTGCGTTCAACAAGGCATTTTCGTTTGTCAGCCTAAGCCAATGTTGTCTAACTTAACAAACCTTATGTAAGCTGTAAACATGTGTGTGTGCGTCAGCTAATCCCTCCATGATCTGTGATGTAGTCGTCCAGATGTTTGGCGTCCGGTGTTTATGTTGGCCTACGAGCCACATAGGATGCTTTTGAAATATTGGTGTTGAAATATCATACTCTGTCCCTCCTGACATTTATGATGTTGTGATTGCAAGATTTTTTTTGTAAAAATCATTAGTCTCCACAGCTTTTCCAAGGGGTTGGAATCATCCAGTCACCTCACTTCTACTGCATAAAACCCCTCCCATCCTTTTTTGGAAAAATAAAGTAAAAGACTGCAACGTTTTTGACAAGTCTTCGCCACTGTAATGGAATAAACCGTCCGATCAAAGCACTTATAAACAAGCACACTGCAAGTAAAGACACCTGACACTTTTATCAAAAAAAAGCCTGTGTTTTTGGTTGGAACTCCACAAAGGACAGCATAACGTTACGCAGCAATGCAATGAATGGACTCTTTGTTGAACGCACACCCGTGTAACTCACTATGCTAGAACTGAGACTTCTGATGTAGTGGATGATGTGCAGTAGGTGAAACCAAAGCACTTCTTATACATTGGTGTGTTTTTTTTGTTTTTTTTTACTGTACTTGACAGCAGACATTGTCCCCTTGTAGAACATTTCCGACGACCGAGCCAGGTTTTGAAAATGCATTGCACACGCATGGGCATCACCAAGAAAATTCTCAATTCCTGAAATGTTGAGACTTTTTGTAGATACAAGGTTCTTGCAGGATATTGACAACCTATACATTTACCTGGCAATGTATCATGTACTTGTTATGCCTCTATTTTTCAGTCTATCCTTCTACTGGGACACACTGTGTGGGACCCTGGAATCACTCAGATATCACACACACACACACACACACACACACACTGGGGCTGCATACTCAGTGAACATGGAGCTGATTTTGTTCATCAGTGTATTTAATCACACATTTCATGTATTAAACTGTTTCTCAGATTGTAGCAATGGATTTTTGCCACGGACTGTTTGGTTTGATTATTATGGGATAATAATAGAGTGCATGTGTATCGAGGCCTTTCTGGTCTACTCACTACAGAGTATTCTGACAGCGTCTCATTAGTCCAGCAGAGAGAACTGACTAAGCGACGGTCAGTGACTCACACACACTAGCCCGGTTTGCCGCTACAGGGCTAAACAGGACTAGTCGGAGCTCATACACACACACACACACACACACACACACAAAGGAGAAAATCAAATCTAGGACAGCATGGCGTGCGTGGGGTAGACGATACTGCACCAGTCAGGGGGTTTGAAGTTTATGAATGATTTATTTTCCTGATGCTGATGTTTAAAATCTGATACAACAGAATGAAACCAAGGAGAAAGAGGCACACGCACACAAGCACACACACACACACACACACACACACACATGCACTTTATGGTTCCGGTCTACAGGGCTGCGTCCTATCAGGTGACTGCAATGTGTCTTGTCCCGTAATACAGTGGTAATTATAAAATGTGGCTATTGATGTAAAAGACTGAAATGGTTGTTTTGAACAGGACTGGAAGTTTGAGTAGCCCTCCAGTTACTTTTCAGCTGGGATTTCAATTGAACTTTATTGAAAGTGTATGAAAACATGGCAGCCACATAACCTGCCGGTCAAGCAGCGAGCTAACCGCTACATGTGTAACATTTGGGCCTGCATAGTCTCAGACAGGACTTCTGATCGTTACAGCCTACACTGACATTGAAGCAAGTATGCATGTCTCTGATTGCAGACCTGAAGATGACAAGCATTTCTCTCCCCCCACCCCCCTCTCTCTCTCTCACACACACACACACACACACAAGGAAAACTCGTACGATATCGGTCAATGTGTGTACAGGATGCAATAGCAGCTGAATAAAGGTGATTGTCGTAGCGTTACGTGGTGTCATGAAACATGTCGACTGCAGGTGAAATGCAACGTTGAGAGAATGCATACGGACTGTGTTAGATGATCTGTACTTCCTGTCCTTTTTGTTGAGCAGCGTTTTCCCTCCATACAGAGACAGGGGAGGATGCTCAAGTGTGATATGATCCAAGGCCACCAAGGTAACGTGATGGGTTTGAACCATTACGCTATGGCTGTACGCTGCGGTTGGAGTAGGTTTCACTAAGAGTAGCCGTGACAGGAGGCCCGAAACAAACCCTGGCACCTTTTAATGCTCCCTTTACTCTTATTAATCTATATTAACCTGGTTGTGTGACGAATTCACCAGTTATGGGGAAATACTGCTCAATTTTCATGTAGCATAACATCAATATTGGTGAATCTGAACAACTCCCACACAAAGCCAGAAGACCCATGAAGACGAGTATCATCAGACTACCTCCAGTTTTGTTTTGGTTGGGCGTTGGAAGCCATTTGGCCGTCGATGGTCTTTATGAGGACCACTAGCAGGAACCAATAATTCTAGGGGTGGTAAGTTGGACTAGTTAAAGACATCAACCTTCACCAGGATAACCTAGCACTGATCTGTAGCTGATCCGGACCTCGAGCCGCCCTGTAGTCAATTTCCCTGAGGGGGTTAATAAAAGGATCACGTTGTTGGCCCGGCATTACCTTAATTGTTGTACTACCTTTTCGCCGCTGGGTGTCGCTGCCCCCTCATATAGCCACCACGCTGGGCGGGGGAGACCGGACCATTGGGCATTCTGTTTGGGTCAGGTGGAAAAGAATGGGTGATTGGTTTAGGATCCGCCGTACTCTCTCCTGATTGGACAGAAAGGTGTGAGGAGGAGAGAGAGAGAGAGAGAGAGAGAGAGAGAGAGAGAGAGAGGGGGATGAGAGGAGAGAACAGTGTTTGGGTCTCTCTCTCTCTGTCATATCCCACAGCAGTCTCTCCGCCTTATGCTTCAGTCCCCACTGAGTCGTCCGGCGCAGGCTTGTCTGAGGGTTGAGATGTGACTTTTAACCGGAGGAATACAGCGTGTTTCTGCGGGGTGTTTTGCTTTTTTCTTAGCCGGATGATGGGAGAGGAGAGGCGGGGAATAATCTTGGCCATGCCGGCCGCTTGGGTTGCGGTGCTTCTCCTGTGTGTGATTACTACGGTGTATGCAGTGGAAGGTAGGTGGGGAAAGTGTGTGTGTGTGTGTGTGTGTGTGTGTGTGTGTGTGTGTGTGTGTGTGTGTGTGTGTGTGTGTGTGTGTGTGTGTATGCGCGCGCGCGTGTGTGAATGTATTTTATTTTCAATGTGCAGCTCATGCAGACTCTGATTGAACGTGTGCAAGGCTACAGGGGGGAGAAGATGCATGGATGGGATCAAGGCTATCCCAGGAGAATGTGTTGTCAACTCATCGAGGCTGAACTGACCCTAACAAAAAAAACACCATCACTACGGATACTCATAATATAGTGTGCCTGCGGCGTTCAGCAGAGAGTTCGTAATATTCCTCTAATAACCCCAATAGAGACTTTGCTGTGGTATTGCCGTGACAACCATCTAAAATTTATGGCGGGTTTATTACTATGTTTTTTTTTGGTGAACTGGGTTTATTATAAGGGATGAACACCTTAGAAATAGAAGTGGGATTTTAGACTTTACAGGAATGCCAAAGTAGGAGGTCAAAGTCGTTCTAGCGCACTTCAACGGACGAAATGCAGTTTATTCTCTCTCTCTCTCTCGCTCTCTTTCTCTCCCCCTCTCTCCCCCTTTCCCCGTCTCTCTGTATGTGGGCCGGCTGTCTGATTTCTACTTGATCTGGACCCAAACAAACGCCTAATCAGAAATGGTCGATGCTTATTACGGCTCCTTCTGTTTCCACCGAGATTCTCATGAAATATGTTTTATTACCGGGTCACTCAGACGGGTTAGAATTTGCTTCGTTTCCATTCGCATTAATAATTACACAGGGGGATGAAAAGGTTCAGAGATTTTAATTTGATTGAAATTGAACTTAAACCGTGTTACCAAGCTGCAGGATATATATAACCTATATATTGTTATTGTCAAGAGGGAGGAGAGACCATGTTGAGACCATTTTGAAGTGTTGCAGTTTGGGAAACCTTCATTGTTTTGGTGCCCCAACCAAATATCACTGCAATATTCCGACAATATTCCTATAGAGAGTTATAGTTCTAGTGTGTGGTACCTACTCAACGGAGATGTTTTAGTGACCTCGTTGGACTTCATGGTATTTCCTCCTATGGCATCAGTGTAGTATTAGGGACTCTTAAGGCTGCTGTGGTGTTTACTGTCCTCCTGAAACTGATCCCAGAGCTGCTGTGCTTCTTGTTCATTAACATGCAGGCCGCCGCTCAGCGAAGGAGAGCTGAAAGTGAATCATAATTATAGCTCACAGGTGCTCAGTCATTCCATGCTGCTGCCACCTCCCCACCGCTCCTCCTGCCTCCCCACCGCTCCTCCTGCCTCCCCACCGCTCCTCCTGCCTCCCTACCGCTCCTCCTGCCTCCCTACCGCTCCTCCTGCCTCCCCACCGCTCCTCCTGCCTCCCCACCGCTCCTCCTGCCTCCCCACCGCTCCTCCTGCCTCCCTACCACTCCTCCTGCCTCCCCACCGCTCCTCCTGCCTCCCTACCACTCCTCCTGCCTCCCCACCGCTCCTCCTGCCTCCCTACCGCTCCTCCTCCCTTCCCTGCCTCCCCACCGCTCCTCCTGCCTCTCCTGCCTCCCCACCGCTCCTCCTGTCACCCCAACGCTCCTCCTGCCTCCCTACCGCTCCTCCTCCCTTCCCTGTCTCCCCACTGCTCCTCCTGCCTCCTGTGCCGCTCCTCCTGCCTCCCCACCGCTCCCCCTCCCTTCCCTGCTTCCCGACCGCTCCTCCTGCCTCCTGTGCCGCTCCTCCTGCCTCCCCACCCCCCACCGCTCCCCCTCCCTTCCCTGCCTCCCCACCGCTCCTCCTGCCTCTCCTCCTGCCTCCCCACCACTCCTCCTCCCTTCCCTGCCTCCTGACCGCTCCTCCTGCCTCCCCACCGTTCCTCCTGCCTTCTGACTGCTCCGCCTGCCTCTTGTGCTGCTCCTCCTGCCTCCCCTCCTGCCTCCCCACCGCTCCTCCTGCCTCCCCACCACTCCTCCTCCCTCCCCTCCCTCTCCTCCTGCCTCCCCACTGCTCCTCCTGTCACTCCTCCTGCCTCCCCACCACTCCTCCTCCCTCCCCTGCCTCCCGACCGTTCCTCCTCCCTCCCCACCGCTCCTCCTGCCTCTCCTGCCTCCCCCTCCTGTTTCCCCCTGTTGCTCCTTCTATTCCTGCTGCTCCTGCTGCTCCTCCTCAAGCATCACCGACTGTTCCCCCCGCATTCCTCCCCCCCCCCTGTCGCTCCTCCTATACCACTCCTCCCTGCCGCCCCTCCTGTTTCTCCCGCTGCTCCCCCGTACCGCTCCTCCCGCTGCTCCTCCTCAAACGCATTCTCCTACTGTTGCTCCTCCTGCTGCTCCTCCCGTCCCTTATGGGAGCCATCGATTAGTCCACCGCTGCGTTTCAATGGTGCGCGTAATGACGGGCGCCGCGGTGACTCACACTCAGTATGACAGACATGTAAACATGTTGAGGGGCAGGACTGGTGTGACTGAAGAGTACGCTGTGTGTGTGTGTGTGTGTGTGTGTGTGTGTGTGTGTGTGTGTGTGTGTGTGTGTGTGTGTGTGTGTGAGGGATAAAGAGGTGGGAGGCAGAGGTAGAGAGACAGGTAGACGGAGAGAGAGAGAGAGAGAAAGGGTTGTTTTGTGGTCACGGTGGCCTTTTCATGGTAAGTAGCTGCCTAATGAACTGGTGCAGGAGCCGTTTCATGATCTGAGCCCATCACTGTAAAACAGACCTGCTGCTGACACCACCACCACCGTCACCACCACCACCTCTGTATACACCCCCCCTCCTCTTTCCTCCTCCTCTCTTCCCCTCTGCCTCCCCCCCTCCATCTCCGTTTTCATCTCAGCCTCTGTCTCGGTACACCTTTCTCTCTCTTCGTCTACCTTACGTACGAGTAACGTTTTGAGGGGGTGGAGCTTGGCAAACATTTTGCAGATTTGGGGATAGGATGAGGATGCAAGAAATTGGAAAATGGGACAAAATAAAATTAAACAAAAGTTGGGTATTAGGAGATAAAAATGCATTTTGGTTGTTGGCTGCATCGCCTCAAAATGTTGGTATCATTACCTTTAAGGTCCCTCGGGAATCCACACCTAGTCAGAGAGCCCAAAATGCAGCTATTAGCAGCTATTCATTTAAAATGTCTATATTATTGGGTTTGATGCTACATATCTCACTGACGAGGCTTGTGAGGGGAAGTCACCTGTTCGTCAACCAAAAGCCCCGTCAGCAGCAGCAGCAGCAGCTCCCTTACCGAAATTGCTGATTTGTGTCTGTTTGGAGCGTTGAGGTCGAGGTGTTAATTTTCTGTCTACTTTTTCCCCGCGCAGCAGCTGGTAGCCGCGAGCCGACTGCGGAAAGCTTGAACTCGCGTCCCACTGCTTTTGACCTTTAGTAGCGACGAGGCTGTGTACGCGGGACATGCAACTGTACATGCCATTACGCCGTGCGCATGTTATTTTCGTCCCTTGCACCCACACACACACACACACACACACACACACACACACACACACACACACACACACACCGCTGTGGTTGTTTTCCCTGGAGGCTCTACCCATAACACACCACACTTGTCATGTCGCTGGAATGCTAAAGGTTAAATCACAGCTCCTTGCTTCCTGTTTTGGGATGCTGATATTGACAGGAAAAGATTTGTGATTGTGTGTGTGTGTGTGTGTAGAGTGTGCAAAGTGTGTGTGTGTGTGTGTGTGTGTGTGTGTGTGTGTGTGTGTGTGTGTAACAAATGATAAATGAACGATCTCCTCGGGGGAAACCTATCACTCTCATTGCAGAGATATGCAGATATTACACAGATCCACACCCACCACCACTACACACACACACACACACACACACACACACACAGCGCCATGCTCTGTCAGCTCATGTTTAAAAGATGTGGTTTCTATATTCATATGGTGACAGGTTATCAATGTGACAGACAGATAGTTGAACTGGGGGAAAGCAGGAGCAGCGTTGAGGCTCCAGTGTTCCCCCAGTCGGTTTCTCCTCCAGGCCTCCCCCTTCACCATTAAATATTTATTAGCACACAGCAGTCAAATTGTCTCAGAATATATTTGGCTTCCTGCGTGAGGTACTTGCGAGGATATTTACTTTTGCGCCGAGGGACTGAGATTCATGGGTTTTGATGGTGTTGTTTTTTTTGTTTTTTTTTCCCATGGTGCTACGGGCATCAAGAGGCAATTTGGAATCGGTTAGTCCGACGTTAGACGCTTCAATCCTCCGTACCCCCCCGCGGGCTATCCGCCTCGGAGAAAAAAAAAACGCTTCCGACAAATCACGTCTGTTGTTTGTTGAGCGGTATCTAATTAATAAAAATAACTAAAAGCTGCATTACTGTGAAAATTGACTTTTTTCTACGCAGCCCGACAATCCTTTTCTCGTAGCTGCTCCGTCGACTCTTGTTTTTCAACGCTCAGGGACCATCACCGTGTTGGGGTTTTCGGTCACGACGTACAACCCTGTCTGACACGGAGCTGTAGCTGATGTTTTCACTTTTTTTTTGCACACTGTGTTTTGACTGTACAGAATGTGCACTTGTACACACCTCAGAGAAGTATTGCAGGAATCACAGAGGGGAGGCGGGAGCAGGAGAGTCTCAGTTCGAGGCCCGTAGAGTCGAGGCCCATAGGCGGCATGATGTGGACTTTACTGGGGTGGCGTGTCCTAACCGCTCCACCTCTTTTAGATAGAAATATGTCCAAGCTCAAATCTGATCTTAGAAATGCAGTTGAAACCTTTAAAGGGTAATTCCGGGACTTTTTCAACCTGGCTTCTATGTCCACAAAATCGCTTTTTTATACCTTTAAGTAGATCCCAAAATTTCCGGAGTTGCTCCGGTCGATCGGCTCAACCGGCAGTCGCGTAACCGCGGCTCAAGGCTCCAATGTAATCCAGAGGGCATGTCTGTGGTCTATTTCTGTAGCGATCCTTTCAGTAATGTTGTCAGACACACGAATAACAATCTGAGCCTGTTCGTGGCAAAATCACGCACTTTTAGCGGACGTACTTTGACCGCCCGGACATGCCCGGACATGCCCGCTGGATTACGTTGGAGCTCCGTTACGCGACTGCCGGTTGAGCCGATCGACCGGAGCAACTCCGGAAATTTTGGGATCTACTTAAAGGTATGAAAAGCGATTTTGTGGACATAGAAGCCAGGTTGAAAAATCCCAGAATTACCCTTTAACATGGACCGGTACTCGACTAGCACACCCATTCTGCTCCCAGCGTGGAGAACACTACGAGGTACACAAACTGCAACCTACGGGACATTCGGGAGCCGGCAACAGCCGATCATTATCTAAACCTTCATTACGCACATTTACCTGCAGTCATTATTATGGCTGCCACCGCTGTCATGTTAAATAAAGCTTTAAATTGATTTTAGCTGCAGAAAGAAACAGGAGGCCTGAGCATTATGAAACACTCCGGCGCCCCAACCTCCTCGGGCCATTTGCATAACAAACCAGACGAAATAGATTAGATTTCCCCCCCCCGATATGAAACCATAATTGATACAGTTTAGAGAACAGACCACTGGTGGGCATGAAGCGAAAGAAAGAAATCTTTTGTTTTCACCCTAAAATTCCCCGTTTTTCTTTTCTCCCGTGTCCATTATTCTGTCAGTTCAGCTAATTTGCAGCTCAAAGGGTCACATCAATACGCCACTGTGTTCGACAGGCGGCGGTGTCACGCTCTCTGAGTTGTTCTGTCTACTGTATTGATTCGCTTTTTGCAACTTGCGAGGTTAGCGGTTAGCATTAATTACCTTTTGTTTTCGGTGGGTTCGCAAAAAAGGCAAGCTTTTCCTTCTGTTCCACCGGCAGACCGAGACTCCCGAGGAAAAAAGAAAGCCTTGTTTATTTTTACTGGACTTCAGACGTGTGTGAGCCGGGCCTCTCCTGAGAGAGAAGTAGCAATAAGAGAAGATTAAAACGTGGATTGAAAGGTTTTAAAGTGCAGAAGTGCCAGAGGTGGTTGTGTCTCCACATCCATCATTATATTTTTATATATGTTATACTGGATATTTATTTAACGCAGGCTGGACCAAACCACCGGCCTGCTAATCAATTTACTCGTCAATTAGCAATATAATACACCTCTCTATTCTATTCTATTCTATTCTATTCCGCACTACTCTGGGGTGCTACTCTGGGCTGTAGACCTTTATAACTCAGCATATGATTGAACATAATGGCCCATTATTTATTTTCTGGTTGAGAACAGGCCTTCTGCCAGCCTCTTCAGGGTTCCTGCTGTGGGCATATGGCCTCACAGATAGCCATGCTGGATATTAAGGGCTGTGTCACTCCCGGAGGACACGAAAAGGAGGGTGGGGGGGGGGGGGGGGACATAATGGGTGAGGCACAAACCTCCCCCCTAACCTTGAAAAAAGGTGTTCTGGGCCGCGCTGCCTATAGAGAATGTCATCGGATGTTTTTTTTTTAACGATCCCCGCCACCGCGTTATGTCCCGCCCCCCAACATCCTGTTTCAGCCACAACGAGTCAAAATGCCGTTTCACTGTGACTTTTAACACACAGCATGAGTGCTACTGTGCATTTGAAAAAGTTTGGGTAGAGGTGGACATCCTTTTTGTTTCCCCCCCCGTACTCGGTAGAAGACGCGTCAGCTGTAAGGTTGCAGCACTCTACCGACCTGCTGCTGCGAGAACACTTATCCCTCTGTTTCCTCTCCTCCGTTTTAACCTTTATCAACTCAACTTTCACACTCATTCAAGTTTTTACCACACCTGCCTTTTACAGCCCCGGTCTGCCTCGGTGCTGCCGGGCCTCCACGCTGCTCTGCTGGGTTCAGCGGTTCAGGAAACCGACTGCAGGAAAGGAAAATGAATACTGTTCGTTTTTTTAGTCTCTTGTCTGGCAAAATGTCACCGTCTTGAAACTGTGCGCGGTATCGCAACCCCGCGGTTCTGGCTCTCTGTGATCGTATTGTTCTCCCGGGTAAATTTCACCGGGACAGCGGCAGAGGGAAATCAGGACAGAGCGGAGAAGAAGCAGCAGCAGCGACGATTTCACTTTGACGATTTGGCTCTGCGTGACAGTGGTTTTGACGGCAAAGCTCCTGAGAGATAGAGGGCATGAGAGGAAAAGATAGCGGGAGAGGGATACAGAATGGGAGGAAGCAAGACAGACAGAGAGAGAGAGAGAGAGAGAGAGAGAGAGGATGAAGCCCTCCAGAGTTTGATATATCGACCTCAGGACCCATAAGTGTCGGGGCCCCTCCCACTAGGAGCCGTTTTAACAAGCTCTCACCATTTGATTGGCTGTTAGCAAGCTTGTAAACCAGCCCGACAATTTGTAATAGCTCTGGAATTTCAATTAAGTAGCTGTGAACAAATGGGTGTCGGCAGGTAAATAGAACACCTCTTCCTCTGGGGCATGTACAGTACAGCCTGCTGTCCTCAGCTATTGATTGCGGGTCAACTTGTGTGCCAAGTCACAACAGCAGTAATGTGTTTTAAAAGAGTTTAGCTTTAAGGTGTTGTGCTTTATCACACAGCGGAGAGAGAGAGAGAGAGAGAGAGAGAGAAGAGGTGGGAGATGGAGGGGATGGCATGCACCACGCCGCAGGCTGCCAGGTTTCACATTCACAACATTGCGAGTAGACGGTTTGTGCTTCCAGCTAGCGGCCGACCTCTTTTCTCTGGGTGAATACAGCGGAGCGTACCTGCACTGCAACCAAACCTTACCCAGCTGACTACTGCGCTGCACCGTCCTCGTTAGGGAACATTTTCAAAAAGGTTTTTAATTGGAATTTTGTTTTCTGTTCAGCCACCAGATGGCTAACCAGTTGATTGGCAGTCATGAGTTTTGCATCAAATGTATTATATGCCTGTTCATAATAGGGAGCGTCCACAGTGGCTGAACCAACATATATACAGATGTTGGGTTGGAACAGCCAACCTCCTCAGCAGTATCCCCTCTGCAGGAACCCGTACTTTCAGAAGAACTTAGTAAGCTGGGAAGCCTATAGCGACGGCAAATTTTAAACTTTTGAAGCCATGCACTTCGGGCCCCAATTTATACTCCAACTTTGCAAAACAGTTCGGCGCCACTGCTACGAAAGTAATCCACGGTAGTCGGAGAGGGAGAAAGAGACAGAGGAAGTGGAGCGGGATGCAGCTGTTGTGCTGAGGTCCTGAGGGTAGATCCATGAGGAGCACGGGCACATCACGGTGACAGGAAGTCAAACTTAGTGTGTGTTTCTTTTGCGCGCGCGTGCATGTGTGTGTGTGTGTGTGTGTATGAGAGAATGCACTGAAGCGAAGCAATGCGGCTGACTAGACACCGTCACCGTCACTTGACTTCCATAACCCCCCCTCACACACACACACACACGAACACAAACAGAATCTTCAAGGCAGAGATGATGAATGCTGCACCCATCAAAGTGACACGGACAGCACTGCTGATGTTTGGTGGGATTGAGCGGAAAATGGAGCAAGCAAAACCCCGAGATGGAAAAAAGAAAAATGAGAAAAGTGGGTCTCAGTCAAGCAAGATACCAAAAAACTTCACATTAAAGGTCCTACATTATAGCAGTTCAAATGTTCCCCTTTATATAGGTTTTATGATTCATTTTTAATGAAGACATTGTTAAAATTTGATTTGTTTGAGTGATTCAAATTTAAGTTTTTTCCCCAGGCAGTTTCAGACCAACTCCAGTAAACACATCATAACTGGGCTTTTAACATCTCTATATGTCTTTCCTGTTTTTGAGGAGATTGTTACTTAAATTCTCTTATAAGACCCTTATGTCTCATTTTCTCTTTTCTTCATCCTCCCTCTCTCCTTACATCCCCCTCCCTTTCCTTCCCCCTTTCCTCAGGCCCCCCCCCCCTCAACAACTGTCTCTCCTCAGGTTTCTACCTCAAGGAGCAAACCTAACCCTCCCTTCCCAAGCCAAACATATCTCGCACACAGCCGACATATTTTAGGCATGCTTGATTTACCTTCGCTTGCGTGCAGGCTTTACATAATCATCATCACTGACTCAGAAAATAGCGACAGCAGCTCACGACACGCAGGTGACCTTTTGGTGAACTCTGCTGGATAGATGCAGCCGCCGAGCCTCGATTTACACTTTGAACCTAAATCTGATCTCCTCACCTCTGTGACAAAAAAAAAAATCTCATCTGGCTTTTTAAACAGTCCCTCGCTTTGAAAAATCAGATCGTTTTTCATGTCTTTTCTTCGGTTGGCCTTTATGTCACAGCGGTCACATTTTACAGTGAATGGCCGCCTAGTGAGTGTTCAGTTTAAGTAAAGTGGGGATCTAAAATGGCACAAGTGGAAGCAATTCATAGAGTAATAAAAAACACCCATTCTACCATTTAGAATAGAGAATATCAAATTTGATTTGGATCCAACCAGTCTGGGAGAAGTTCAAGTCAGCTAATTGGGTTTTTACCCTCACTTTGGGTATTCCCTGTGCCATCACCATCATAATGGAATGGATATCATGATATGTAACTGCCCAGTGTGTCACATTGAATAAAAATACTGGAATAACCCTGAGTCTACTCCACAAACTGTTCATTTTTAAAAAATCTAGTGTAACTAGAACTTTAAAGTAATATGTGAGTTTAGTTTTTTGGTTTTTTTTTCCGGTTATGGTGATATCTTTGGTGATAAGCTGTCATTGCTGTGCTGTTTTTGCACTGCATTGGAGATCACCTGTCGATCAACCAGTGTGTCTAGTACTGTGGCATCTTTTTTTTTGAGGATTTTAAGTGGGAAGTTTTGAGTTTCTGTAGGTGGTGCTCTTCTCTTTTTGCCTGTTCAGCTATGGTGGCTATCGATGCTCATGCTAACTGCTGACTACTAACTCGGGTCAGAGACATCTTGCCCCCAGATTCTCACTTGGGATTCCAACTTGAATAACCGTGTAGATGCACTTCTCTGAGTTGGAGGTTGGAGTCCAATGCAACACAGCATTAGAACAGCAAATGTAAAAGCTTCCATGAACAGGCTATAGGTTGAATCACTCTTGTGAGATATCAGTTGGTGATAGAGAGAAGCGTAACACACATGTATTTGTATGGAAATGTCACCGATTATTACATTAAGCACTTTTTTTCACCCAACCATATGGGTGCCACCACTACACCCTCATGCCCTGCGAAGGTGCCAGTGGCCACCTTACCCTCACTCTCTGAGCTGCAGTGTGTCTGGTAGCATAAGGCTCCATGCTGACCGGACCAAGCTGCACACTGCGCTAGCATGTGTCCGTTAGCTATGCTGCACATTGTGAGTTAGCATGAGGTTTCCCACTGAGACAGCGGATGTCTTCCAGGCTGGTTTCAGCAGAACATCTGTCAACAGATTGACACACTAGATAGACCGAGAGTGTCGGGGGAGATAGGGGCATGGTCAGCTGATGTCTTTCTCTCTCTCTTTTTATTTATTTCTTTCTTTTTCTAACTGTCTCCGGGGAAACAAAGAAGGGGGCATTGTGACATGTGATAAACAGATCTGTGACTAATGGTCTCTCTCTTAATAGAATACAAATTAGATGATTAGACAACCTTCATTATGCCAAGCATGAAATTCCACGGGCAAAATAATGCTTAATAGCAGCATGAGAGAAGAACATCAAGAACAGCAAGACTTAGCGTACACAGAATGAGAAAGAAGACATCAAGACATATCGAGACATAAATGCTGCAGAGCTCTGTTCACATCATTTTTAAAAGGCATTCATTACATGTGCTGCATCCATCTATCCATCCATCCGGTCAAACTAGATAGTTTGTGTGATTTCTCAGATGCGACTGGTTGGAAGGATGATGCATCTGTGCACAAATACACCGATTGTTCTGATGGTCAACATTTTAACTCAAACGTAATAGCTCAGACACCATTGGTCCGATTTTGGCAACAGTTGGAGGGATGATGCATCGTGGCACCGAGTGTTATCGTTTAAAAATGACGCTTGACCTGATGGGGCGCTATAATTAAAGGTCCAATTTTCTATCTTTAAAAAAGGCCCCGAGTATGATTGGCACAAAACCCGCTATATACATCCAGCTATCCTTACAAATTAGTCTTGTGATGGTGCTATAATTAAAGGTCAAAGGTTATCTCAGAAATTTTAATGGATGATGCATGTTGGCAGGGTTTGAAAAATTGAGTGTTTGACCTGATGGGGGCGCTATAATCACAGGTCAAATTTTCAAACTCTGACCTAGCTGCAATACCACTGGTCTGATTTTGACGACCCTTGGAGGGATGATGCATCGTGTAGTGCCTGCATCATTTTTGGGGCGACGACATGTTTCACTTATTTTTCAGTGAGCACATTGTCTTCTGAATTCATTTATATATAGTGAAGGAGCTGCGTTGCTCCTTACTGTAGTTTATTCATTGTGAACAGGACAGGCTTGTCACGGAGACACAGCTTGGATGTACTAAGATACAGAATATCTGCAGTGTCTCATTTGATTTCAGTCTCATTCAGTCAGGGAGTCCCATCTCACCATCCATCTTATCTGAAGTGATTTTGATTCCCAGTCTGATTCTGACGGACTCCTCTGGGTTGCCAAATCATTGTCAGTTTACATGTTGAAACACAAAACAAATCAAGAGTGGAAGCATATTTACTCATGATTTATTTGGTAAAAAAAAAAACTGTTGGGGGTTTCGGGGCTTTGATGTTGGAGCTTGTGGTTTAAATGTTGAGCCTTGGGGATGCAGGCTAATACTTTAATGTGTAGCTCGCAGTTTTAAGTGGAGTTCTGCCTCGTCTGATTTTGTGTCACACTGATCTTTCACTTCTGACTGGCAGCTTCGAGACATGCGGGGCGAAAACACAGGAAATCTCTTGATGCTCTTAAAGCCCTGCTGAATTTGGAGTATTTTAACGACTTTACAGTGAAAAGTGGAACTATCACAGCAGTTAAAACGCTCACTGACGCTGTACCGTGGATATCACATTAAACGTTTAGCGAGTAGACTCATGTTTTGATTGCGGGTCTCCATTGACCTCTATGTTGTGTATGAGGAACAACAGCAAATAAAAAAGATGCTATACATGCAATACAAGCAGACTGTCAGCCAATTAGAAGCATAGATGAACTTTTCCTACAAAAATCAACAATAACAAACATTCAATTTAATATCACATCATTAACTAGACAGCTGTCTCAGAAAGTATTCAAGTTTTTTGCACATTGTGTTCATATGATGCTCTGATTCTAATAATGTGCACTCAAAATGTCCTTATAAGGCACTTACAATGTCTTATAATGCCTTATGAGCACCGCCAGTAAAGACTAAGGTTAACTCAGTGTTTACCTCAGCACTTGCTTGTTTTCGTCGATATATCATGCTTATCAGTGCACTATAATGACTATAACAGTATAACACGGAGATACGAAGACCTCATTCCCATCTCCCTGGTCAGATATTAAAAAGGAAGAAGCTGAGGGAGCTCGTTCGCGTGTTTAAATCCCGGGGATAAGCATCGAGCCACAACCCTAAGCGTCGCTAACAAGCCTTCTCCCCTTCGCCTCCCTGATTAACTCCTCACCCGTTGTCTCTCCCTCTCGCCCAGACCGCCTACAATAAGCCTCCAGACATACACTGCCAGAAATGGTACAATCGTTTTCAAAAAACCCTCAAACAAACCCATGCACGCATCCCATGTAATAGCAGTACATATTAGTCACATCCAGCAAGACGTCTTACATCTTGTTTCACACGGAAGACACTTTGTTCGGTCTTAACAACATGAAGAATATAAAGAAGAATATAAAGTGAACAAATGCACTCAAGGGGGATGATTTTGCGCTAACAAGGTGTATGCCATCCTCCCCTGCCCCCCCCCCCCCCCCCCGTCTCATATACTTCCCCCAGGATTTAGCTTCTAACGGTTTATTCACAGTTAACAAGGGAGGACAAATTGTTTTCCCGTCCCGTTCGCCGCACACCAAGCACGAATTCTATAATTTGTGCCTGCAAAAGGTACGGCATCCTCCCCGGTCCCCACTTAATTTATCCCTTGAACAACCCCCCCCCCCCCCCTGTTAATGCACTGAACAATTTTATGCTAACAAATGATCCAACATTCAATGATGTCGAACACGTGGCGTCTAAAAGAAAGCATGTCAGTGAGAGGCCTTTTCCCCGTGTTTGCCACAAAGCGTTCTGCCACTGTGACAGACTGGATGCTTCATGTGAGCAACAGAGTCAGCCAGGGGCTTTGTTTAGGTGAGAAAATGCAGTGTTTGTATCTGTGTGTGTACGTGCACGTGTGTGTGTGTGTGTGTGTGTGTGTGTGTGTGTGTGTGTGTGTTTGTGTGCATGTCTTTTTTTTTTTTTTTGTGGAGAGAAGAGATGCCATGTTAGATTTCATCCAGAGAGACACAGGCTTTGTCAGGGCTCAGTTCTAAAAATAAAATCACAATATGCTCTGTTTTTTTATATTATTGTGCCTTTCCTCTAAAAGACAATACGTTTTCTTTGTGTTTTTTTTACAGTGACTAGACCGCCCTATTGTCTAAAAACTCAATATGTTGTAGTTTATTTATAGGACAAGCCTCTACTGAGACAAGCTATCCTATTTCCGAAAACTACAATATGTTATCTGTTTTTTATAGTGACAGCCATACCCATACCCCACAAAAAACAATATTTTGTGTCTGTTTTTTAAAAGGGACAAGCCCCGTTCTGTAAAATTACAAAATGTTATTTATTTTCATAGTGGAATCCCTGTCAAAATCAATAGGAACACAATATTTTTTGCTGTGACAACTGACAAACCTATCCTGTTCCAAAGAAATAAAACATTATTGGTATTCTGCAGAAACATTTCTCCATCACCATTTTTTTTTCCCACTGCACAAGAACACCTGGCATTGTCTCCCCCATGTAGCAAAATATTTCATGGTCTGGGGGGTCCAAGACAAACCATGGATCACTGTAAATTGTCAATTGCATGGGCACTGAAGGGAACTTCAACCAGCTTTTTTTTTGTCAATTCCTAAAAAGCTGTTGAGAGATACACGGTATCGGTAGGACACTAATGATATGTTATTTGTTTCAGCGGTGACAAGCCTGTGCTATTTCATCAAGTGAATTCATGACACCATAAATGTTCTAGGTCACGGTTGTTGACGGAAAAAAAATAATAATAATAAAAAATAAAAAAACGAGAGGGGGGACTAAGAGATGAAATGAGAAAGCTAGACATAATAGTAACAGAGAGAAAGAAATACACAGACCACCAAATGGGATGAGAGAGGACAGAGATGAGAGAAAAGAGAAAGAGACAGGCAGGCTGGCTGTTGGGTAAGTACTGTGTGTGTGTGTGTGTGTGTGTGTGTGTGTGTGTGTGTGTGGGTGGTGGTGGGTGGGATTCGCGTTCAATAAGAAACTGTGACACAGATAAGTGCTCATGTGTGACAGCTCGGTTGTTCTCTTGAACACAGCAGCCCTGCGCCTCCCCATGCTTCCATTCACAACAACGACATGTCAGCAATGAGTAAAAAAACAACCCCATACCTCAAGGCATTGGTTAGACTTTATCACATCAATAACAGTTTTGACGTCTGATCATAAATACGCGTTGCTATGAGACCACACTGCTTCGAGGACACGCGTGGCCTGAAAATGTCTTCCCCCCGTGGTTCTTTAAATCTGCGCTCACACAGCTCTGCTACTTCTTCTCCGCCCATCACTTCATCACACATCCCCGCTGTTAGGTGACCTTATGTTCATTTGCTTATTGGCTGTTGTTTGTGGCGTGTTGAGCATTATGTAAATAAATACTGTGAAAATACTGTGTGGGTACTAGGTTGTTACAGACTCGTTGATTCACCCTGTTGGGGCTTGTTTTGCAGTACACGGCTACTTACCAAAGACATTAATCATTTCACAACTATTCATTTAAAATAACTTTATAACAACCTAAAGTAATTTACAGGCTTATGACAAAAATAGTTAACTAGGACAGTAACCATATACCTCTGTGGCTACCATCCATGGGCTACCGTAACCATAGAAACGTCTGTAGCTAGCATCCATGGTTGCACTGTAGCAGAACTGTAACCATTGAAACATCCGTAGCTAGCATCTATGGCTACATTGTAACAGAACTGTAACCATAGAAACGTCTATAGCCAGTATCCATGGCTACACTGGAGCGGAACTGTAACCATAGAACGTCTGTAGCTAGCATCCATAGCTACAATGTAGCAGAACTGTAACCATAGAAACGGCTACAGCTAGCATCCATGCTTACACTGTAGCAGAACTGTAACCATAGGAACATCCGTAGCTAGCATCTATGGCTACATTGTAACAGAACTGTAACCATAGAAACGTCTATAGCCAGTATCCATGGCTACACTGGAGCGGAACTGTAACCATAGAACGTCTGTAGCTAGCATCCATAGCTACAATGTAGCAGAACTGTAACCATAGAAACGGCTACAGCTAGCATCCATGGTTACACTGTAGCAGAACTGTAACCACAGAAACATCCGTAGCTCGCATCTATGGCTACATTGTAACAGAACTGTAACCATAGAAACGTCTGTAGCTAGCATCCATGGCTACACTGTAGCAGAACTGTAAGTGTAAGGAAGGTAAGCCGTTCAGCCAATCAAAAGTTTTGTGCTCTCCAAATAAATTAAAAGTAATATTGTAAAGATCTTCTATGTTGTTTGTGTGTTTGTCTGCAGTAACCACGGAGTTACGTCCACCAGGTGTCGCTAGTTAATTTGATTAGAAACGAAAACTACTGGACTTCCTGACTGCAGAGTGGTATTATTAGATGTTAAACAGCAGTGTTAAACAGCAGTGTTAAACAGCGGTTAGCCCTTAGAATGCGTTCATTGGCCAATCAAATTCAAGCATTAAAAAAAAAGCTAGGTAATAAGTTATATGTTATGTGTAATGAATAATCCCACAACAACTGATTTATGTTGTCACCATAGCTGTGTTAGCTCTCTGTTGTAAGCCTTTGGGTGAATGCTTATCACTGCCCTGCCTCATGCTAATAGAAGGCTATGCACTTTAAAATGTGCAGACTTCCTGTGTTACAGTATTATATATTATTGTAATGTAATGAAATGCCTATCTTGCATATTGTGCACCTCAACTACTGTTGTCCAAATGTTGGCAGCTCTGTTCAAATCTATTTTTGTCCCTTACTGTCTAAGCCAGGGATGTGCCTCTCTCTGGTGTAACAGGAATTCAAATGTGCAGAAATAAGATGTCGTTGACACAAGTAGCTAAGACACAACCGCAAGAAATGTAGCACCTAATTGGGTAACTGGGAATGGGAAACCAAAAGTCAAACCCTTTAAAAGTCAATTCAGAAACCTCAAAGGACACTTTGACATAGTGATAGTTTATAGGGCAAAACAGTCTTGGCACAAAGAAACCTGTACGGAACAAAGCAGCACCTCTAGAAAACAGGAAATTGGGAACAGGCAAATGTTTTGCCAAGAGGAAGCTGCAAGATCTGTCAAAGCACTTTCTCAAGCTGAGCAGGAACAAAGGATGAAATGGGGAAAGTGTAGAGAGGAAGAAAGAAGAAGTTTAGCTGGAAATAATTGTGGAATATGGAAACATTTAGGATGAGAATGATCACTGGAGCAGCTCTCATTTGCTGCTATCACCCTAAAACCTCAATTAAAGGCTTTTTGTCGTCTTGACACCATTTCTGTCTTTTCGCCAGAGAACAGCCTTAAGATAGGGGCCTCAATTATATGGTGGTGTAGCTATAGCAGTAGAATTGGGATTGTCCTCAACTCCGGGGTAAAGTTGTAAAGTGTAGTTGCATAGTTAAGTCTGCTTTTTTTTTTGCTGATACTATGAGTTTTTTGAACTGCTGAGAAGACTGTTTCAAGACAACAGGGTCAGCCCATTAGCCTGTAGTTCAGGCTGATGTTGAATGTGGAAATTATTGGGTGAGATGTTGCAAGCCGTGTGGAAGCCTGAGTGCTGCTGCAGTGTCATTGTAGTTTAAGTGCAGTGTAGGTGAGTGTACGCCTGGTAGGTGCTGAAATGGTGGTTCTGGGACACCAGACTTGTGGGCTTAATTCAGGTAAAGTTTGTGATAGGAGGTAAAACTTGATAACACAGCACTTTCCCTCTTATATGCCAGACAGCTTTCTACGTAGGCACGCTAGTGTAACAGCACAAGGTATCGTTAAACATTAGATAAAGATTAGACAATAACAGTGTACATGTGTATGTATAGTTTGTTGGTGTAAGTGTACATCTGTGTCTGTCTGTGCTGATGACTGTTGTCCTTTCGTGATGCGGTGTCATTCCACCTCAATGCCTGACTGGTCAACAACTGTCTCTGCGGGGGATGTGACGTCCCTCACCCCAGGAGGGCTTTTAGCGTGTGCTTTTGTGAGTCCTTTTTGGTGTGTTCCCTTACCCACCAGCATGGTGCTGCAAGGCTTTCTTTCTTTCTTTCTTTCTTTCTTTCTTTCTTTCTTTCTTTCTTTCTTTCTGAGGCACATACACACACACACACACACACACACACACACACAGAGGTCAGGACTAATTTGCAGTCTGTGAGCAGTACACTAATCTGGTTAGAACACGCTAGGCTAATTAATGAACCGACCTCACTTATCATTTAACCACATGGACATACATCACACACTCACACGCACATACACACTGAGCGAGAGAGAGAGAGAGAGAGAGAGAGAGAGAGAGAGCGAGAGAGCGAGAGACCGTAAAGTTACTCCTAAATCAGCATCTGTGATGGAAATACCTTTATTTCCCCCTCAGGGGCCACAAAGAGGCTGTAACAGCCTATTTGCCTGCTACAATATGGAGTCGATTCACCTGCTGTTTCCTCTGCCATAATATGGCTTTGGTTTTGTTCAGCGGCGTGGTGGTTGTTGAGGAGTTGCACCTCTGTGGAGGAGGTACGCACACTGTGATCACAGCCTCCAATATGTCAAAGGTAATTAGGCTGATGGGTGAGTCTACGCTATTATGTGCATGGGAGTGTGTGCTGTGTGCTGCTAATTAGACTGATGTGTAGGTACACTCTAATAAGCCCAGTTTATACAACCCCCATCACTGTATTTATTCTGATTAGGCTACTTCCCATTTTGAACAGAGTAATCACAATACATATTTGCTGATGTTGTTGGCGTGTGCTCAGCCAACTGGAGAACCAACAGTGCTGTTTGCATTCAAATTATTTACCCAGCAGCTGGTCGTGACGCTCAAGCTTTGAACGGGATACAATAAGGTGAAAGTCCCTCCTCGCCTATTCCTACACGTGTCCTGTAAACACTGAGGATTTCTCCCTGTTTCGCCATCTTTCTCTCTACTCTAGAGGTTTATTCTTTTTTAATCCAAACTTCAAAGACTTCTAAACTGGCAAAACTTGCAAGGTAAAAATAAACTAGGTCCATATTCTATTATGCATCGTTTTTTGAACTCTTTCCTTGCGACTGAAAGCATTCGAGCTGCAAATTAGATAGCGACTATTGTCGCAGTTTGAATAAGCTTTGGTCCAAGATTTTGATAGCCCACTACGTTTTTTTTGCGTGACAAGCATTTCATTTTCCCCAAACGACCTTCATTCCCAAGGGAGGTCTGAAAAACTGGGTCCTGCTGTAATTAGGCCCGCTCGCTGACAAAAAGAAGCACCCAAGGTAGAAGGGATGAAAGACAGGGAGGTAGACTGACGAGGGGATGAAGGCAGGGGGGGTGGGGGGGGGGGTGATGTGAGGAGGAGGAGGAGGGTAGATAATGAGAGACAGGGTGACAGAATGAAAGAGTGCAGGAGGATGAGAGCATGTCAAGTATCAAGGGGGGTTGTTTGCCTGCGGCTGCCTCACGGTGTGATGTCGCTGAATCGACTCACCATGTTTTATTACAAAAGGGCCCTATGTTATAGGGTCTGTGCTGCCGGTGCGCCAACCCACTTGCATCGCCTCAGTCAGGCCGCCGCGCTGTGCACAGTTAGCTTTGTGCGGTTGAGCCGCGAATAGCGCGCTAAAGTGGAGAAGACCGAGCGATATGACGGAAAGCACATCGTCGTAATTGCATCGGTAGAGGCGCCTTCTTGTCCTCGCTTCATGAAAAGCAGGGCATTGCAGATGGGAAATTGGTGTTTTTTTCCCCCTACTGATTTTCTCACCACAATGTGGTTCAGATCAATTTTTTTTTTTTTTTAGATTGAATTTTCCAGTCCTTCTCCCCTGCTGAAGGCAATATTGACCAATCTCTGTTGCATCAAAAATTTCAGCATTTATCTTCAATTTGTTCTGTTCGAATAAGTGGGTGGTAGCCAAGTACATTTCCTCCAAAAGCTATACTTACCAAGGGAGGGCGCATTTAACGACGTGCGCTAACAAGGGGGCATTTTGAGGCAAATTTGCACTGAAGGTAGTCGCCTGTGTGAAATGTGGTCTTGCAAAAGAAACCTCCCATGTTGTGCCGGCTTCTTACTACTTACTGAACTACACCTGCATTTTGAGGCAACATAGAACAACTTCAACATCTATTCCCCTGTTATTTCGTGATATTTTTTAAAGCCTGTTATGTTTCTCCCATTTACCAGTTCATCCGCCCGGCCAGGTTTGACACACACACACCACACTGAAAGATGCTGAAAACAGTTCAGGGCCGCGCACGTTAAACTATTCCACCATTAAGCGATCACCATTATCTGAAGAGACGTGTTTTTGCAGCATAACCTTGCCCTTTGGGCTTTTGTTGTCAGTTGCTGAATTGTCGACTAAGCGCTTAGCTTTGGCACCTCTGTCGCCATCTCCTCAAGCACGCTTAGCTTTCTGAAGCACTTTGTCAGGGCCAGTATCTTAATCTGTCAAGATACGCCAGTTGTCGTTGTAGTTGCCTACCATAACTATAGGCTATGTTCATTTGCTGTCACTCATCTCATTCACCAAAGAGGCAGATAATGGAACAGGAGAGAGGCCAGTCGGAGGAAATGTTATAACGGTTTTTTAATATGAATGAACGAATGAAGCGCATCACAGTAAATTTGACTTGTGACTATCAATTAAATTCATACCTGTCGTCTTCCTCCTGCTCCCTCGTTTCCCCGCTCTAACTCTACTTTTACACCTCTCTCTCTCTCTCTCTCTCTCTCTCCCTCTCCCTCTCTCTCTCTGTGACAGAGACAGTGATGGATACAAGGACAGCGACAGCTGAGCTTGGTTGGATATCATTCCCTGCCAATGGGGTAAGAACAATATGCAAAGGTGTGTGTGTGTGTGTGTGTGTGTGTGTGTGTGTGTGTGTGTGTGTGTGTGTGCGCGCACCCTTGGGGGAGGCAGTTTGAGTACACTTTACAGTGCTCCATTAACGAGTCTGTCAAAATCTTAATTACAGCACCAAGGTGACACCAATTAACCGCTATTGATGCAGAATAGAATGGAGTCCAATAGATCAGAGGATTGCAGAACATAGAATAGAACAGAATAGAATAGAATAGAATAGAATAGAATAGAATAGAACAGAACAGAACATGAGTCCTCTACGTCTATACTATCTTTTTGGAATGTTGGCCTACTTACTTGGTTACTTGGCTACCTGTGTTAAGATGGACTACAGTGTGTGTGTGTGTGTGCGCGCGCGTGTGTGTGTGTGTGCGCGCGCACGTGTGAGGCGAGTGGCTCTAATTGTGATGAATGGTTGTCCCTCTGCCGCATAGAACAAAGTAGAGGAGAGAAATAGAGCGAAGGAGGGAGGGCTCGGAGGAGGGAGGCAGGAAGAGAGACGGGGAGCGAGAGGGAGGCAGAGAGAGAAAGTTTAATTTGTGTCAGGACTCGGTAAACCCATTAATCATTTTAGCTTCTCCTTCCCCCTCTCTCCTTCCTTCTCTCTCTCTCTCTCTCTTCTCCACCCTAGTGGGAGGAGGTGAGCGGCTACGACGAGAACCTCAACACCATCCGGACGTACCAGGTGTGCAACGTGTTCGAGCCCAGCCAGAACAACTGGCTGCTCACCACCTACATCGACCGGCGGGCGGCACAGCGCGTCTACGTGGAGATCCGCTTCACCGTGCGCGACTGCGCCTCCATCCCCAGCGTCCTGGGCTCCTGCAAGGAGACCTTCAACCTGTACTACCTGGAGACGGACCGGGCCGTGTCGGAGGGCGTCAAGGGGGTGGAGTACTGGGCCAACGCCCCCTTCCTCAAGGTAACCGGACGGACGGGAACCCGGCAGATTGCGGAGATGCAGCTCTCCAACCGCGTGGCTATCGTGGAGGGACATCGGTGTATCGGCTGTGCACAAATAATGAAAGAAAAGGAGAGATACCTGAAAAACATCCATTCGCTAGTGAATAAGGTCATTTGTACGGTGTCCATAATAGGACATCCTCAGACCTCAGAGTAAACGGCATCGTTCCTCAGACTAAACGTTGTCAGTTCTCGTGTCTCACAGTAAACGGCATCGTTCCTCAGACTAAAATCCTTCAGTTGTTGGCCAAAAGTTGTCAAGTCTCAGGTCTCCTACCAAACGGCATCAGACCAAACGGCGTCAGGTCTCCTACCAAACGGCCTAGTAGATGTAGCTAACATTAGCCACCTAGCTAGCTAACTTTGGATATCTTTGGTGGCTAACGTTAGCTACATCTAACTAAGTAAACATTAACACTGTCAAACACTAAATCTATATATTGTGTTCTCCAGTGTAAGAGTTTAACCCCGTATAACATTTGCAAAGTGAATTAATGACAACAGACATTACTCACCTCTGCACTCCACGCAACTTTGGAAGAACAGCACCGTCAAAAAAAAAAAAAAATTATGCAAGGTCGTTTGGTCTGATGCCGTTTGGTAGGAGACCTGAGACTTGACAACTTTTGGCCAACAACTGAAGGATTTTAGTCCGAGGAACGATGCCGTTTACTCTGAGGTCTGAGGATGTCCTATTATGGACACCGTACATTTGCTTCCAGCTGTTCTTTCTGTTCTTCTGCACATCGCTGTCCATCACTTGCAGGGAAAAGACAGATAGAGGCGTAACACACACCCACATACACACAAAGGCGTATATATGTGGACCCGCTCACACACTGATGGACAGACAGACTGAGAGATTGATGGGTACGTAGATGCGTCGAGATGAAACGGTGACTCAGACGGGCTAAAGTAGTGGAATCTGGGCCAACAGTCCTCTTCCTGAAGGTAAAGAACGAGAGAGCGATTAATACACAGACAGACAGATAAAAAGATGGATGGAGCGGCGGCAGGCCTGAGACAACGTGTCCTTCCTGAGGGGAGGGATGGGAGGAGAGGTGGGCAGACAGAGGAGGTGTTATTAGAAACGACCACAGGTGAAAACAGTGATTTTGGCTGTATTTGGTAACGTTTGAGATGCTAGAATTCTTGCCTGTGTAACGACTGTACAAACATACAAAACAATCATCAAAATAACTATAAATGGATCATTTATCCTTTTTCATACGAGCTGCATCAAGTACACCAAGCACAAAAAAAACTTGAAAGGCCTTTTTCTCAAAATGCTAAACTCTGCCAATGCTAATGCTAATGCTTTTTTAGATATAGCCACCAAATTTGCCATGCTGCTTCTTAACAAAAATAGCTGGTAATTTACAGGCTTTTTGGTGTATTCTGTCATTACTATTATGTTTATTTTCATGAAAAAATTTGCAAAACATCATCGGAAACAAATCCCTCTGTAAATGACCAACTACTGAGTTATCCATCAGAATGAAACAGGAAAAAGCAAATGTGCACATTTGTTATGAAATATTTTAATTACAAAATAAACAAAACAAAAGTCATAATACAAAAAGTGTTTGTATTTCTGCTTATATTCAACATAAAATGTCATTAGATCAATGAAATCCATTTATTGAATCCAATTTCCAAGAGTGGTGCCAGAGGGGGCTAAAACAAAGGCACTTTGGGTCAAGCGCCCTTCCTTATAACTACTCTTTCTTTATTCCCTTCTTTCTTTCTTCTTCCCTTCTCTCTCTCTGTCAGGTGGACACCATTGCAGCAGATGAGAGTTTCTCCCAGGTGGATTTTGGCGGGAGGCTGATGAAGGTGAATACAGAGGTTCGCAGTTTCGGGCCGCTGTCCCGGGGCCGAGGGTTCCACCTGGCCTTCCAGGACCTGGGGGCCTGCATGTCCCTGCTGGCGGTCAGGGTTTTCTACAAGAAGTGCCCCAGCGTGGTGCAGAACTTTGCCTTTTTCCCAGAGGTATGGACTATAGGTCGGAAACCTCGACACCTTTACGCCTCGTATCCGGACTGTATCTAGATATGATGCAGCTGGTTACATTTACACTTCACAATAAAATGCGTCTCCAGTGTACAGATGGAAATCAGATTACTTACTATTATAAATAATAGTAAATATTACAATATAAATATTGTAATATTATCATTCCAGTCAATGACACTGAGCTCCTCAGTATCCTGACAGAACAGATTTGATAGCAAATATTTGTTGTTGTCCAAGCTTCCTGCCACCTGTTTGATTTGCCTGCACTTTCTGGTTGGCTCTTCATGCAGCGTGTACCTTATTGTGTGTTGCAATATATTTGTCATGTTTTTTTACGTTATTTATAATATTTATTTGGGGTTATGGTTAGGCTTAGCGTGGTAGCGTATGTAGCGGTACATGTGAAAAAGGGTGAGGGTCTTTTCTCTGACTATTTGTCCTCATTGCTGAAGTTTATCTCAACCTTAAATCAGAATCAATATCCATCAACTGGCTCCCAATCTATCAACAAAGAGAGCCAAGCCTCTTATCCGGCATGTCATCCAGAGACAACATTGACAATAGAGAGTGATTTGGGGACAGTCAGAGTGATTGTTTGATACAACAAATTACAAATTGCATCAAAAGAGCTTTATTTCCCAAGAGTTTGACCCAGAGAATTCACCTGAGATCCCCGGAAAATCACACCTGATGCTGCAGCTGTTCACAGACAGTGTATCTGTAGAGTCTTCGCTCTCTTGTTTCTAACATTGGGAAAGAGTTGTAAATGGATAATAAGAGTGTTTTCGATCCCGACTCTGTTGCAGACCCTGACCGGAGCAGAGTCCACCTCGTTAGTCATCGCCAGGGGAAGCTGCATATCCAACGCCGAGGAAGTGGACGTGCCCATCAAGCTCTACTGCAACGGAGACGGGGAGTGGATGGTGCCCATCGGCAGCTGCAGCTGCAAGGCGGGTTACGAACCGGACAACGGAAACGTGTGCCGAGGTAAGCCCGACCGAGGGGCTCGTATAGAAAAGAGACAAAAACACACAAAAACAATCCAGATTCTGATTAATTATCAGTTTATTTGAATGTGATCAGCTGCCTTCATCTTTTCTATGGAGAATACTGTAACGTTAGTAGCTAGCGTTAGCAACTGAATCGTTCAAATGTGGTTTATAGCATATTACATCCATACATAGAAGCACTGCTATCATTATGGGTTGTTTTACCATCATAGAAATATTTAGCAATAGCGTACATATCACCAAATACACTAAGAAGTTCTCCCGTCGTGTTTCATCATCCCAACTCTCATCTATGAAGAGAGGACGAAGGGGGATAACCGTCATCCACAGATCACCAGTGTGTTAATATTAGCAGAAGTAGTGGGGGGGGGAAACGGTACTGAAATAGCTCCTCGGTGTTTCATACATCTCTACCTCTTTTCCTTTCTTTTTTTATCCGCCCTCTTTCCCCATTTCCTCTCAGTACCCAATCATTTCTCAGTCTCCCTGGAGACTCTCGTCCATCATATGTGTGTGTGTGTGTGTGTGTGTGTGTGTGTGTGTGTGTGTGTGTGTGCGTGTACGTGTGTTTGCATGTGTGCGTGTGATATATGTACGCGTGGTTAAATGATGAAGTGAGCTCGGTTCATCCCATGTTAATTAGTTTAGCGGGCTCCAGCCAGATTAGTCTTCTGCAAATTAGTCCTGAGCTGTCAAAGAGAGAGAGAGAGGGGGGGGGGGGGGGTGACGGGGGGAGTTGAATGGAAGAAAGAAAGAAAGAAAGAAAGAAAGACAACTCTCTAGAGAGATGGACTGAGAAGAAGGGAGAGGAGAGTGCAGACCAAGGACGGAAACGTTAGAAGAAGGGAGTGAGAGAGATAGCAGAGATACAGAGAGGAGACTGATGAATACTCACTATCTCCCTCCAGAGAGATATTCTGTGGACTGGTAAAATCTGACAATATCCTCTGCCTTTGATTTCCAAGCGGGATATGAAGCTTGTCTTTATTGCCCTCGAACAACAAAAACCAGAAACTCTCCCTGGATTGAAATGCATTGGAGCTGATTATTTTATTTGAGGTTCCTGAAGTGACTGGCGGCTAAATGAGCAAATATTTGACTTCCTTTTGTCAGATGAATACCACGAAGTCAGTATATATATATTACAAAGCCCAACAGGAAACACTATGAAAATTAGTGTGAGTGCTGATATAACAGAGGAAATATTTGTTTTCTGATGTTCAAACAGCTGAGCGGTGTTGGGGATGAGACACGCGCACACACACACACACACACACACACACACACACACACACACACACACACACCCCTCTATCTCACCTATCTCAGGTGGGATGGGCTCTTCTGCTGTGTCATTAGTAAGCAGAGGATGTATTGTGCGACAGATTAGCTGGGAGGCGTTACTCGGTGGGACTTTCCCAGATTGCAAACGACGGACGGAGCAGACCGGAACAAACCGAACACGCACTCAGAAGTCAAGATCTGACCGCCCGCTATAGAGAGCTCGTCTACATATACGTGACTCGCACTTTATTCAAGACTTCATTCAAAGCTCCTGCAGTCAGACGGTGATTTAAAGTTGCCGTGTGAAGGGGCGTGTCCCGACCGTCTTCGCTACGCTGGCAGGTCTTTGGTGTGGTCCTCTGCCAATCAGCTGATAACAACTTGGCAGGAAACTGGACACACTATTAGAACAGATGGCTGTGTGGTGTGTGCGTGTGCGTGTGTGTGTGTGTGCGCGTGTGTGTGTGTGTGTGTGTGTGTGTGTGTGTGTGTGTGTGTGTGTGTGTGCGCGTGTGTGTGTCTGTTTATTTTGCACCAAACAAGCTGCTCATATTGTACAAACCATCAGGCAAAACTGGCTTAACATCAAAGTACTGCGTGTGTGTGTGTGTGTGTGTGTGTGTGTGTGTGAGTAAACAAATATCAACCGGACCCTTACTTCAAAAACACGCTATAGCTGTTAGCATTTTAGCATTGCTATGAACTGCAACCCCTGCTGTGGACCCCTACTAGTCTCTCTGAGATTTGAAATTGCTACACTCTTTTACCACACACACACACACACACACACACACACACACACACACACACACACACACACACACACACACACACACACTGGAAGGTCTTAATAATTGATCAGTAAGCCTGCAAGACAAGTTTAGATGTTCGTCGTCACCGTGAATGCTGGGTGGCTCAGCATAGCTGGCAAATGGCGGAGAGGGAAACTGGTTATTCTCTCTCTCTCTCGCTCTCTCTCTCTCTCTCTCTCTCTCTCTCTCTCTGTCTTTTTTTGACCCCCCTGTTCACTGATTCGTTCCATATCCTATTGAACTTCTTGAAAAACACTTTTTCCTTATGTTCATTTTTGTTTAACTTATCAACACCAAACTAGGTACATAACCTAAGGAGAATGAAATACAGATATTCCACATATACCATATACTGGGGTTTGACTGATACTGGGGCTGATACTGATACCAGTATTTTTGGTTCCTGATAACTGATATTCCAAATCTTAAAATACAACTATTCAGTGTTTCCCCCAGAATTGTATCCTGAGACAGTAAAACCTTCCATTGAAACCAGCAACAAATACTAACAACAACACCGATGCGTACCTTTACTCTGAGGGCTTCCCAGTTCCAGCCAGTGTGATCAAACAAGCTGCATCAAATCCATTATGTCAGACGTGAAATACACTGACTGGCTTATCTGATCATAAAAGACCAATATTTGCAAACCAATGCCGATATGCTTGAAGGCGTGAGAGGGAAGGCATGTTTTTGTTGTTTTGTTCCTGTTGTTTTTCTCTCCCCTTTCTTTTCCTTTATCTATTTCTCCCTGTTTCACTGCTTTCATGTGTCTTTACACACACACACACACACACACACACACACACACACACACACACACTGAGTGAGTGGTATGAAATCCTTTGACAGCTGGACAGGAAAAGAGGTTTGAAGCAGAGAAAGAGAGATATAACAAGAGAGAGAGAGAGCGAGAGAGAGGTATAGAGAGATAACTAGAGAGAGAGAGGTATAGAGAGATAACTAGAGAGAGGGAGAGGGATAGAGAGATAACTAGAGAGAGATAGAGGGATAACTAGAGAGAGAGAGAGGGATAGAGGGATAACTAGAGAGAGAGAGGTATAGAGAAACAACTAGAGAGAGAGAGAGGTATAGAGAGATAACTAGAGAGAGAGAGAGGGATAGAGGGATAACTAAAGAGAGAGAGGTATAGAGAAACAACTAGAGAGAGAGAGAGGGATAGAGAGATAACTAGAGAGAGAGAGAGGGATAGAGGGATAACTAAAGAGAGAGAGGTATAGAGGGATAACTAGAGAGAGAGGTATAGAGAAACAACTAGAGAGAGAGAGAGGGATAGAGAGATAACTAGAGAGAGAGAGAGGGATAGAGGGATAACTAGAGAGAGAGAGGTATAGAGAAATAACTAGAGAGGGATAGAGGGATAACTAGAGAGAGAGAGAGAGAGAGGGATAACTAGAGAGAGAGGGATAACTAGAGCGAGGGGTGTAGAGAGATAACTAGAGAGAGAGAGAGAGATAGAGAGATAACTAGAGAGAGAGAGGTATAGAGAGATAACTAGAGAGAGAGAGAGATAGAGAGATAACTAGAGAGAGAGAGGTATAGAGAGGTATAGAGAGATAAATAGAGAGAGAGGTATAGAGAAATAACTAGAGAGGGATAGAGGGATAACTAGAGAGAGAGAGAGATAGAGGGATAACTAGAGAGAGAGAGAGAGAGAGAGGGATAACTAGAGAGAGAGAGATATAGAGGGATAACTAGAGAGAGAGGTATAGAGAGATAACTAGAGAGAGAGAGAGATAGAGGGATAACTAGAGAGAGAGAGGGATAGAGAGATAACTAGAGAGAGAAGGGTATAGAGAGAGAGAGGTATAGAGAGATAACTAGAGAGAGAGAGAGATAGAGGGATAACTAGAGAGAGAGGTATAGAGAGATAACTAGAGAGAGAGAGGGGGGTATAGAGAGAGAGAGGTATAGAGCGATAACGAGAGAGAGAGAGAGAGAGACTTGTTGCCATGGTGACACGCCCCATGTGTACGAGCATGGTTGTTGAATAAATGACCTTGACAAGCCAGATGTCTATTGGGCTATTCAAGACACACACACACACACACACACACACACACACACTACTCACACTCACACTCACACTGTCAAGCACTGACACTTCTGAAGAGGTGTGACATCAAAGTGAAGTAAATGTCTGAAATTATATAGTCAGGGATATAGAGACAGAGGGAGAGAGAGAGAGAGAGAGAGAGAGAGAGAGATAGGGGGAAACAGTGGTTAAACAGTTGTTGAATATAATTTGAACGTGTGAATATGAGAGTTTAAAGGTTTTGATGTAAAGATGCTCCCGCTACATCAGCCTCAATCACAAGCTGGGGCTGCGACAGAGAAGAGCATCACACCCCCGCTCACCGAGACCTTGTAGATTCGCCCCGTTTGCTCAAATTAATATCTGGTGTCGGGTTTCGTCACCGGAGGGGAAAAATCTTCCCCCGCGTACAGGAAGTGACGAACCCGATCTCAAGAGTGAATACAAAACTTTGACGGTTGATCCTCTTCACCGCCTCCCCCACCCCAAACCACGAGACACCGAGGAGAAGAAATGTAGGCCCGAGGAGTGCGCAGTTTCACCGACGTTACTGTGATTTATGGGTAATGAAGTCCTCAGATTTCAAACCCGTTTTCCTGTCGCTGCCATTTTCAGGGGGGCCATCAACGTGCAAAAATTGCCCCGGCGCGGCTTTAAAAAGCCCCCCGACGAGCTTCATCAAGCGCTCGAGTGTCATTTGAAAGTGAGTTCTAGCGACTTCAGCGACCGTGTTCTTTTATGCCCTCGACACATCTGCAACGCGGAAAACACGAGAGTCCGCCGCTTTAAACCCTTTCAGAACAAAAGCACCAGAAAAACACTTGAGGAGAGTGAACCAGATGGAATGGTACTGCAGAGTTATTGTCTTGCTCTTCCCTTTGTCCCTGTTCTACTTCTTTCTTTCTTTCTTTCTTTCTTTCTTTCTTTCTTTCTTTCGTCCTCATGCAACATACTGAGGGTCTTCGGTTGTTGGCGCTTTGTCTTGTTCACCTCTTTCATTAAATTTATGTCATCATTGACTCACTGCTGTATGCCGGTGCCTCTTTAAAAGCCTCTTTATGCAGTCCTCCTTCCTCCTCCGCCTGGAAACGCCATAAATTTACATTGCATTTACATTTTAAGGCATTTAGCCACCGCTGTTATCCAGAGCGACTCGCAGATTAAGTGGACAGTCATTGGAGCAGCCTTAAATAAAAGAAGTACGAGGGGAAAACAAAGCAGTGTGAGGAAATGACAAATCAAAAATAACATCCAGCGACCTCGTTCTGTTCTGGTTTCTGGGTTCAGTCCTACAGCTGTCTCTCCTCTCAACCCTGCCTCTCAGTCCTTGCAGTCCAAGTTAGTTTGGCCGTATACATCTGAGGTGTTTTCACGGTGACTCTTGAAAGAGTTTGACTTACAGGACAGGAAGATTTGTGCGGTTGTCGTAGCGATGTAACTCAAAGTACAGGTGGTTTCATTTCGGTGTCAATCTCTCAGTCAAGTTGAGACACTAAAGTACTACACTAAACAAAGCTACAGTGTCTCAGCACAAATTGGAGCTTTGAACAGTGGAATTGATGTCAGCTAACATCAACATGCCCTTGAGCAAGGCACGTACCGATCAATTGAAGACTACTGATCCCAGGCGTGACTGTATGAAACAGTATCAATGTGCAGCAGGGAAGTGCTGAAAAACAGCATGCATGCTCAGCGGGACCCTTCCCTGGATGAATGAAAGGGAACATCACTGTTTTTTTTGTTTTCATGTATTATTCCTGTGGTCTTGGAAAGTCCAGTCCAGTTAATATTGGTGGACAGGAAGTCACTCCCTAGAGCCAGAAACTAGATCACCTTAATCTGTGATCTGGTGAAATGTTTTTGCACCCAAATGAGTTTCATTTCATAACAATGTTTAGAGAATGTGCCCTGGTCCCCAATCCCCCACGGTGCTTCGACAGTTTTTATTTTCATTTATTTCCATTAAACTTTATTTTTTATCGCACTTTTCTAACACAGAGTGCATCACGATCAACACAAGTAAAAGACACAGAAACAAAGTTAAGTGTGTTGGTGTGATATGTATTGTTATTTCCTCCTCTCTCTCTGCAGCTTGTCCTCAGGGCACCTTTAAGTCCTCCCAGGGTCCGGGATTATGCCAGCAGTGTCCGCTCAACAGCCGGTCCACCGTGGAGGCCGCCACCCTCTGCGGTTGTCGCAACGGCTATTACCGCGGCGACATGGACAAACCGGAGGACGCCTGCACCAGTACGTCGCTCTCTCTCTCTTTCTCTAACACACATTCGACAGATCTTTCAGAGCGCTTGCAGGTAGCAGGTGGAGGGATTATACCTAGGGTTCGGCTGAAAATGGGTTTAGGAAGTGAGAATCCTTGAATTTGGCTCTTTTTTGACAAAATATTCTAATAGAAATTCATTTGAGGTGGAAAGGCCTCTGAAACAGCATTTAGACCAAGTGTCAAACCAACGGAGGGCCGAGAGTGTGCAGGGTTTCAGTCCAACCGCACCCTACAGCAGGTGCTTTCACTGATTGGTTTCTCCTCTCCGGTTGAAGGTGTGATGATCAGTGAAATCACCCGCTGTGGTGTTCGGTTTGACACCCCTGATTAAGACCATCATGGGATACTAAAACGCTCCACTGAAACCCAGGATACTACTCATACTACCTCTACTACTACTACTGCTACTACTACCTCGTGACAGAGGGGGTGTGGTTGAGGTGTCGGCTGGATGTGAGGGAGGACCAGCCTATCAGCCTGATTCTCCTTCTCCTTGCAGCAGCAGCCAATTAAGGCTAATTGGACAACTGCAGCCTGGAGCTGAAATGTTTGCCGTTTCCAGAGAGTGAGAACTAGACTGGCTTCATCAGACGGACCGAGATGAGAAGCTGCGAACCCCATGCGTTTGTGTGTTTGTAAAATGAAACGGCGCGTCGGATCGTAAACGTTGTGTCTCTGTTGGTCACAACACCAAGGTAGCAAGCTCGTGCTGCATACCTCTACTACTACCACCACTACTACTGATACTAATACTAATAATAATAATATATGCATTCATACTTGAGTGGAATCTGATCAAAATGTTGCAGTCAATTTAATTTAGGTTAATGGCGGGATCAGACTACACAATATTTTTTGTCTGTTACGATGGTCGCTGTCAGATTAGGCGATTATAGAGTGAAAATTTGTGCCGTGACTTGGCCGAGAGAAAGCAGGTCGGAAAGCAGGCACTAGGCAACAAGAATGTAAACAAACAATGGCGTCCGAAGCGGTATGCGTGATACTGGCTTGTCTTGGGTATGGAGGGTTAAATGCGACAATATTAAATAAATAAATCATTAAATAAATCATTAAATAAAAGGGGAAATATATGAACAAGTAATTAATTAAAATGGGGAATATAATATATTTAATTGTTCATTTCCACATTTATTTAATTATTTCCATATTTAATTATTTATTTGTTTAATATTGTCGCATTTAACCCTCCATACGTGTGTTCCGAAAAGCCTAAAAAAAAGAAAAGAACGACTGTGGACCTGTTCTTGGGTCGCATGAAGAGAACAGGGTTGTCAATCCTTCAAAGAGAACTTGAGGTAAAAAATAAGGATGTTTTAGCCTGTAGTGAAACCTAAATGTAGCTAGCTGGTTAGCCTCCACAGCTTGACAAACCTTTCCCCTGTTTCATAGTTCCACCTAGCGGCACCAACAACTCCTCTTTCTCTTCGCCATGTTTGTTTATCGCGCTCCGTGCTCCTATTGGTCAACGTCACGGACGAGACGGAACACGTCGTGGACGGCAAAAAAAATTCTAACATGCTAGTCTTTCGTCGGGACGTCGTGAGGCATCCCAGATCACACTACACAACATAAATCGATCGATTGTCGCACCCTGTCATTCCCGACTCGACCTCATTCTGCGTGAATATGCAGCAACCTTCCTGCATTGGGGACCAGCAAAATGAATGAAGCTGCACATTCAGAGACGCTTTCCACTGAAACGAACAACAAGTTTAGAGTGGAGACGAGGTTATATTTCTGAGTCTGAAAAACACTGCCTCTCAGCTCCACAGAGACATGGTGTAAGTAGGTTGAGACATGAATTACTTTGGTCTGTCATTTTTAGCTAGTCTCAAACTACGCCTGTGTGTGTGTGTGTGTGTGTGTGTGTGTGTGTGTGTGTGTGTCTGCATCGTGGTGACCTGGATACAGCAGCATGTGTTTTGGGGGGCTAAATAAACCCTGGTTCATTCATAGGTGGGTCAACATGACTATGTTTTAGATTCATGAATGGAGCTTGCAAGGCTCTGCCAGTGAATTATAAACATCTAACCCAAGTAATGTAGGATTTCCTGTAGGCACGATTAAATGAATTGTGACACTGACCACACTGGGTTCAATTTTATAAGCTCTTTTGGCAAAATTCATGTTTTCCCCCACAGTGCTGCTTTGGACACCTCACACTAACTAGTCCACCAGGTTGGGATATTTGTGATGTGGGGAAGATTGCCCAAATTGGACCATTGACGATTGTTTTAATGTTTAATTTATGTTTTAACAATCAAAATGTCATCACACCTAATTTATTGCCATACATGAATGAGAATTTAATGGGAATCTCACGTGTAGGGTTTTAAAAATGCTTTCCCTGCAGCGGTTATGGAGCGATTTGTGTCGCTAACCTATTTTGACACCAGAAGTCGCACAATAAAAGACCTGACTCTCGTCTGATGCCATCAATGGCATCGCGCTATCAAACCGATTGATGTAAATTGATGCTGATGGATGAAACGTCACCCTCCCGGTGCCATGGGATGTAGAGTTATAAAACCTACCCAGCATACGCAGCGCTGCAAAGGACCTTGTAACTTTTAATTCAAGGGAGAAAAAAAAAAAAAGATAAAACCCCAAAGCTGGAGTTATTTTTCTTCGCACGACAGCAGCGAAATGGAACAGTGAAAACTGCGGGATAGAACTTCAATATATGAAGTATTATCGGTTTATTTATATTTTGTATAAACTCCAACTTTAAATTGGTTCAGTGAGACGGAAAAGTGAATGCGCAGTGTGTGGATGCCTGGCTGATAGAAAATCATTGCCTCAGCATGCCTCTTTGGTTGCATCAGTATGATGCAGGAGGTGTGTGTGTGTGTGTGTGTGTGTGTGTGTGTGTGTACTGTATTGGTGTGTATAGGTCAGCACGGCACTGCTAGCCAGTGAAACGGTATAAAATGATTAAAAACAGTGAGACGAGTCTGGCTCAACACTGTGCAGCACCGACTGTGTCTGTAACTCTTTTGTAATAGCTTCTGTCGTCATGGTAGCAAAATGGGTGTAGCACCTCTTGTCTTAC
The DNA here is from genome assembly GCA_034670385.1 of Hoplostethus mediterraneus. NCBI lineage: Eukaryota > Metazoa > Chordata > Actinopteri > Trachichthyiformes > Trachichthyidae > Hoplostethus > Hoplostethus mediterraneus. The sequence goes on along the minus strand of JAXDDW010000076.1, from coordinate 1,383,827 downwards.
CGGCTTATCTCGTACATGAACATGAACTGTGTGTGTGTGTGTGTGTGTGTGTGTGTGTTACTGAATTCACTTGCATGTGTGTTGGAAAGTGTGATATCTGTCAGTAAGGATGTTTATAGGGTGGTGCTACTTAGATTTTCCACGCCTTACTGATACTCATACTTTGATACAGCACTGTGTGTGTGTGTGTGCGTGTGTGTGTGTTTGAGAAATACTCGTTTTTCCTATTCTCCACAGGGCCGCCCCAGAAGCTTAAATCTTATGAGTCTATGATTTTACATATTCCAAGGTTGAATTTGAGTTTCGTCTGCATAGCTCTTCTTTCATCATGACAGTCTGACAATGGTGTGTGTGTGTGTGTGTGTGTGTGTGTGTGTGTGTGTGTGTGTGTGTGTGTGTGTGTGTGTGTGTGAACAGTCAAGGACAAGGGCACCCGCTCAGGTTTAACCTTGCGAAAGCTCTCGGCGTCCTATTAAAACTCCCATTTCACACCCACAAAACCCTTGTCTCTCCCCCGCATCAAAAGGGACAGGATGACGGACAGAGAGACAGAAAGACTGACTGACTGACTGACAGACACTAATTCTCCGCTGGGTATTAAAGTGTCTTCTCTCTAAGTATCAGGAACAGGGTTGTCTGAGACCCTAATCCCTCGCCCCATTCCACAGTAATACTGGGTGAAAGCTGCGCCAGGCGCTTCCCGTGTAACAGTTTGAATTGTGAAGACGTAAAAAAAAAGACATAAATCAGTATAAACTGCGCACTCCTCGGACCTGAATGTCCTCTTCTTAGTGTCTGGAGTAGTGGGGGGGGGGGGGGGGGGGGGGCGCTTAGGAGGCAGTCTTAAGTTTTGAGTCGCCACTTCCTGCGCGCGGAGAGACGAGTTCCCGCAAATAATCATACCCACCAGTGGAACTTAATTTCCGGAAAATTGGACAAATCTTCAGGGTGTCGATTAGGAGGGCTGGGACTGCTCCGCTCTGTTGTGCTGTTATCTTCTGAATAACTAAACCAGGGGTGTCAAACCGTGTGCCATGGAGGGCCGAGAGTATGCAGGTTTTCGTTCCAACCCAAGAATACAGCAGGTGATTTCACTGATTAGTCCCTCCTCTCTGGTTGAAGGTGTGGTAATCACTGAAATCACCTGCTGTATTCTTGGGTTGGAACGAAAACCTGCATACTCTCGGCCCTCCATGGCACACAGTTTGACACCCCTGCACTAAACGGTGTACCCTTTAACACCTAACACTCAAAATGTTCGCCTGGACTTTTTTGCTTATCTTGACTATAAAAGGGTCAGTAAATGTCCTGTGAGTAAGTGCTTGTTCCCGTTTTCCCAGAAAACTTGGAACTTTCAATATCTGGCAGATATTTACAATTTACTGCAAGTTATAAGAGTCTAATAACGCGTTCGCGGACTTCCGCGAGAGGCGCGAGTGAAATTACCGCAATGATACCATATTGGCTGTAAAGCGCTACGTCTCAGCTTTCAGAAACCGTTGGAAGTTTTCCGATAGCGCAAGCCGTGACGTAATTATGGTAATTCAAAGTGCGCTCGTGCAACGTGTCGCCGACGACACATTCGGTTTTAAAGGGTTAATATGTGGGAGATGGAATACGGCGAGCGAATCACAATGCGCATGAAGAAGGTTGAGTAAAAAAATGGATTACTAGGGAAAACATTCTCAGTGTCTCTCTCTCTCTCTCTCTCTCTCTCTCTCTCTCTCTCTCTCTCTCTCTCTCTCTCTCTCTCTCTCTCTCTCTTTCTCTCTCCAGGCGTCCCCTCGGCTCCCCGCAACGTGGTGTCGGTGGTCAACCAGACCTCGGTGCTGCTGGAGTGGCACCCGCCGCGCGACATCGGCCACCGCGACGACCTGGCCTACAGCGTCCTGTGCCGCCGTTGCCACGGCAGCGAGCGGCGGGCGTGTCAGCCGTGCGACGACAGCGTGGCGTTCGCTCCGGGACGCCGGCGGCTGAAGGAGACCAGGGTGGAGATCAGCAAGCTGTGGGCCCACACGGCCTACACCTTCGACATACAGGTCAGCCGCACAGCGTCGAGGAACAGCGTTGAGTTACTTTACTTTGAAAAGTAACTAGTTACATTACATTCTACATACATTCTGTTCGTCTTTTTGTCTGCACATGATGCCGCAGGATTTTCACTTTATTCAACTTTTTAATGAAACATTATGAATAAAAACAAAAAGTAAGGACATTCTATTTTTAAAAATGCATTACAATAATTGAAAAACGAATGCGTGAAGTTACTAGCTACCACAAAAAAGTAATCTGAGTACTCTTAATGTGTTATTTTGTAATGGGTAATATACATCTTTACAGTTGATAATAAGAATCATGTGGCTTATTGATCCCCGTAGAGAAATTCTCTTGTCCGTCCTACCCCTCCTGTACAGGGAGGTCAGAAGTTTCAGAGGTCAGAGGTCAGAGGTCAGGTTCATGCACCCCCCCCGGTAGCTGGTGGGGATTCGGGGCTCTGGTTTTCGTGGCAGATGGCGGGGCTTTGCGGCGTGAACTCGACTGCTCCTGAGTGGGAGGCGAGGCGCGGTAGGGGCCGTGTCAGTGATGATCAAGCGGCGCCGTGCAATTTTGGTGTCGAGGATTACGGGGATTTGCGCGCAGATGCTATTCAGGTCCCGTTCAGAAGCACTGCGAACCCATTTTGTGGGTGATGTGTTGGCCAATTTCACTTTCAATTCCTAAAGCAATAAGAAATAAGACACAACTCGTTGAGGCAGCAGCATCCTCTATAGGTGTAGGTGTAGGACGGGCAGGTGGTTGGCCCCTCCTCATTCCCCCCCAACTTCCGTTTGACTTTCATTTAACCATTTCCTACATTGGCCAACGGTCCCTCTAGGACCAGAGCAACACATGTTCACCAAATGTCTTATCTCCTCCCAAGGTCGTTTGACATCATCTGCCCTTGGCGGCTTATTTAAGGTGCAAGTGTATTCGCGCAAGGGCGTTCGTTTCCTCTCGGGGGGAAACGCTTTCAGACTGTTCTCTCTTTCATCACCGACCTGTCAGGGCACCGTGACGCACAGCGCACCGCTTTTAAAGGGGAAGAAAAAGAGGTGATCTGATTGGTCACCGGCCTACTGATAATGTGTTGCTCCTGATCCAGGCCTTTAACCCAGCATCTCTCTCAAACCATGAGAACAACCTATACATCTCCATGGTAATGGTTGGTGTCACTTTCCCGTACCTAGCCGGCCCTGGAATTCAAAAGGCCTCCTGCTCACTAGCTCACGTCTTTATCATAACATTACATTACGTTACATTACAGGCATTTATCAGACGCTTTTATCCAAAGCGACTTACAATAAGTGTATTCAACATAGGTAGGTAGAGAACTACTAGTCACCAGAAATCATAAGTGCATTTCCTTCCTAAACAAGCAACTAAGAGCATAATTAGTGCTAAGGTAAAAGTGCAATAAGTTAGCTACCTACTTTTTATTTAAACAAATGAGACAAATAAGAAAATCAGATGAGCAAGAGCTAAGACAAATAAGTGTATCAAATAAACAAGAGCCAATAAACAAGAGCGCATACAAATAATTGACGACAAATAGGCGAGGCTAAGAGGAAGGGTCAGGGTAATTAACCTTTAGGCTATAGGTTAATGCAAGAGTCTGGCATACCTAACACTATAGGAAAACATTGAAACACAGCTCTTCTCTACTAGCTAACAAAAATCAGTAATATCCATTAATAATAGTTGTTCTATTACTGAGGAAAAGGGTATTTTTAGTATGAGAGGGTGGATTCAAACATCATTTTCCACAAGAAATAAAGAATCAAAAGTGACAACAGAAATAAAACAAAAAGCAATCTGGAATTGAGCACGGTGCGCCCCGTCGCGCCGGCCTCACTGTGTAATTACCACGTCTTTGTTCATGATTTTGCATCTCAGACTGGAGACATTTTTTTTTTTTTTTTTTTCCCACTCTCAGAATGATTAACCGAGCTCACGATACGAGAACGGGCAGCATGTGGCAGCTAATAAGGTGTGGTCTCCAAATGTGCTCTGCAGCCGCAAATAGTTTCTTTGTGCCGGTGAGGAAGACGAGGAACCATCTTTCACGTCGTCCCCAGCCTCGCCGTTACAGACACACACACTCTGAAGTGAAAGCCATTGTTGTCGACGGCGACGGCGACGGCATGTTCGTGTTATTGTCTGTAAACTGGAATAATTGACTGTTACGTTTCCTCGTTCCACAGGCAGTCAACGGGGTTTCCAACAAGAGCCCTTACCCCGCCCAGCAACTGTCAATCAATATCACAACCAATCAAGCTGGTGAGTGGGGAGTGCAGAAAGCTGTGTGTGTGTGTGTGTGTGTGTGAGTGTGTGTGTGTGTGTGTGTGTGTGTGTGAGTGTGTGTAAGCATACCCATGGGCACAGTGGATTAAGAGAGGGAGGAATGGCTGGGGGGATAAAGGAAATTGAGCTTCAGCCTTTTAATTCATAAAACATGTTATAAGCTCGCCCTCTCTCTCTCTCTCTCTCTCTCTCTCTCTCTCTCTCTCTCTCTCTCTCTCTCTCTCTCTCTCTCTGTCTTTCTTGCACATCCTCTTGCACATCCTCGCTTTCCCTCGCTCTCTCTCTGTCTATTCTTTTCTCCTCCCCTTTATCCACCCGCTCTCTCTCTCCCTCTCTCTCCCTCTCCCTCAGTGTCTGACAGTGTAATTCTTAGGGACTATAAAGTGAGCTGAGTAACTGCTCCATCAATACTTTATAGAGACAAACACAAGTGATATTTCCACCGCTACCCCAATTTAGATTTAAAAGCCGCTTTGCTCTGATGGAAAACACATCATTTACCTCAACTACGGCAAGCGGGGCTCGTTCCTAATCAAAACACGATTCATTGTCGGGGCCCCGCCGCTCTCCGAGCTCGCGACTGCTGCCGGATGCAAACCTCTTATCCCCCCCCAAAATCTTTTAGGAGTTCAGGAAAACAGCTTTATTTTTTCAGGGTTGACTGCAATAAGGTTTTTGTGGAGTTTATGCGCTGGGTTTTGAGTGTATTTCATGGGGAATCTTACTCAACAATTCTCAACGAGTAACAACAGGGGTTTTGCAGGTGTCAGATGCATCATGTTAGCAAATGGAAGGGAAACGAAGGAGGCCCATTTACTTGTGAGGTATAAAGTGTTTATCACAGCATTTATTAGGGAGTACAGCAGTCCCGGGATCAGAGGTGGAAGATGTACTCACAATATAATGGATTCAGACCTGCCTCCAGTGATGTAGTGGTTAAATAAAGGTCTCCAACATAAACACAAACATGCTATTGTACATGCTATGATGTGTAGTATGACGAAATTAAAGGAGAAATAAAAAAGGTTGCTGAATTGACTTGGGTAGGTTTGCCTTCCTGCTACAACCCTGCTGATAAGCTTTATTTCATGTCTCTCTCGCTCTCTCTCTCTCTCTCTCTCTCTCTCTCTCTCTCTCTCTCTCGCTGTCTCTCTCTCTCCCCTTTCCTTTCGCTCTTCACTGTACGCTATCAAATGGAGCAGAAATGCAATGAAAATCATATTAAAAATGATAGCATCAAATATATTACCAACCAGTAGCTTCTGATTTTTTTTAAAATTACGGGTCAGGATCCATTGCGGGGCTAACTTGTGTTTCCCCGGCGATGACAAGAGTAATAATTGCTTTTCATGGGTGGGAAAATCCGTTTCTCCTTTAGGAACGCCGGCAGTACTTCAACACGCTAAACTGTATCTCTATAGCTAAAGTGGTTAAGACTGCTAACAAACCTTTTAACCGCCTAATTGATTGTGTGTGTGTGTGTGTGTGTTTTTGTGTATGTGCTTTAACAGCTCCCTCAGTAGTTCCCATAATGCACCAGGTGAGCTCAACAAGCCGCAGTTTCTCGTTGTCATGGCCGCCGCCCGAACAGCCCAATGGAATTATCCTGGACTACGAGATACAATACTATGACAAGGTAGGCTGGGATGATGTACATTTTGTGTGTGTGTGTGTGTGTGTGTGTGTGTGTGTGTGTGTGTGTGTTATATGGCCGCTGTCTGTACACCCCTACAGGCGAATCAATATCAACTAAATCCAAGTTATCTATTATCAGGACTGAAGTCTAGCCGTGACACCTGGACAGCTAAATGGTGAAATGTGACACCACACCGTCATTTTGTCACTGATGTTTTTCCACCAAGACATCTTTGTAACCACTCAAACGACAGCCCAGACTACGACTTCACAGCTTATTTTCGTAGTTTTTATGCCAGTTATTTCCTATTTCATAAGATCTGTAGTTAGTGGGTTCAAAGAGACTGGAGTGTGGCGGGTGCTGCTCCTCCTAGACTCTACATGTTGATTAATTAGGGAGTGCTGCGGGCAGAGACCTGTCAGGATGATGCTTAGATTAGTTTCTTCCTCGAACGGTCGGGTGCTTTGAGGTGTCCTTTTTTTTTTTTTTTGATAAACTGTCACACAGAATCGGGAGCTCTGTGGGCTCCCGGAGATCTAATTAGATCAACCGCGGGTTATTGTTCGTCTCAAATCGCAAAGCAAATCGGCGACACACATTCACGTCAAGTCGTGTCCAGCGCGTTGGACGCCGGGTGTGAATGGGTCGAACAATCTAAAAATCTGTCTCTGCGCGGTACCTCACCTGCTGCTCACCAACAGGAATCATGAAATTCAGATTCAGACTTCTCATTGCAGGTCATTGCATGAAAGAAAACAACAACCCGTGAAAATTAAAACCACTTAAAAAGACAATAATGGAAGATGAGGTCCAAATGTATTAAAGAAATCTCTCATTTTATAAGATCAATCTGCATTGTAATGTTACTGTTTAAAGGTTTCAACTGCAGCCTATATAATAAAGCACATGTTGACCCTACAGGTTTGCATGGGACCATATCCATATTAAACTCCAATGGTCTCGGTTGTTTTCCTTGATGAACCTTTTCTTGTTTTGTTCACCTTGGATGCAGTTATTCACTCAGCTCCATGCTCTTGATGGTGACCACTCAAATGTTGCATACACATCTGCAAAAGTCCTTGGGGAAGAAGCATTACTTTTATGCTCCAGGCTCTAAGATCATTAAATCGGTTGACAAGCCAGACTGAACGCTCTATCAGTCTGCTCAGCCTGCTCTCGATCCAGTCACCAAATCACCTACCTGTGGACTTGTTTCCTTGACTCCTCGGCTTACGAACTATGGAGGATGACCACCAACACCTCTCACGATTTCGGATGTTGAGGCTCCGTCCGGCGCGGCCCAGACAGTTGAGGTTGACGGGATAGATGAGGTACTCAAACTGCCTCATTGATCAGCAAGGAGGCGCCTCTCCCTCAGTTCTCGGTGATTTCGAGACGCGCGGGTGACAGCTTCCCACCCCGAGGACCAACTCTTGACCGCTTTGATGAATAGCAGCCAGTAGTTCAAGTTGAGTCTGAACTACTGAAGGACAAAGCGGAACAAGGTGACCTTTTGTTCATCAACAAAAATGCGATTAACTCTTGTGCAAGAGTCTGAAAGTGGCCCCCGCAAAAAAGGAAGTAAAGCTTGACAAAAACATCACTCTACTGCTTTCTACTTCGCCTGACAGCTTGAGAGCACTGGAGAATTTTTTCGGAGACAAGGAGATTGAGGCAGCGATTGACCTGAAAATGGAAGCTGTTGAAATCAAAGCTCCTACGAGGAGATCGGGCTCTGCCCCGCCTGACCGAGGCAATCAAGCCTCCGGCTATCCTGTAGTGGGCGAGGTCACAACCTGTCTGGTCCAGGAGGCGAAGGCACCAAACACTCTGCAGCCCCGATGATCAAACCAGCCTGCACAAAGAGGATCAGACTCCATGCTGCCTGCCTCGGGGGGCCAATGCTTCCTCCAGGGGGAAAAACCTGCAGGACCTGATTGCTCCAGTATCAAAGCCTGCCTCTCTACAAAGAGACTGAAATAAATGAAGAACCGTGGCTGTTTATCTTGGGGCTTTTTATGCATAGTCATCTGGAAAATTCATCTGGAAGTTTCAGTCGCACTTTACTTGCTTATGCAGTGAAATCAGCTCTTTTCAACTAAAACCATATTATACCTATCTCTCAAAAAGCGATACATGTTCAAAATGTTCTCGTTTTTGTTTTGAAGGCTGAGCCAACAACTGCAACTTCCATTGCAGACAGATCATGAACATAATCATTACAAGAGGACGGTGTTGGGCACACCAGCAAAGAAGAACACGGCTCTCATCTACAGCTCACATTTGGTTCCCTGCCATGTTCCCATCCCGCTTACAAGACTGAAAAAGATCCTTTTTTTTGACATGCATTTTTTTTTTTAGGATACCACTGCAGACTCCTGTCGACTGTCTTCGTCATCTATTCTCTTTGGTGAAATGTCCATGAAACCAGAGGGCTCGCAGACTCAAGACACAATGTAGTAGCCTTATGTAAGATGGCTTCATTGGGCTGCACAAGGGGGACAGAGAATGTGTGTGTGAGTGTGTGAGTGTGTGTTTTTCACCCCTGTTTATTTGTCTGTCTGTCTGATATCTCCAAAACCTATGAATGGATTTCTATTTAGATGGCAGACAGGCCTTCAAGGAACAATAGATGTTTTCGGTGTTGATCTGGATCTGAGATGTCCACTATTAAGTCATTGTAATTTTCTAGCCGTAACTATGAAGCAAACAGCGAGAGAAATTTTTTTCGCAGGGTCAAGAATTGTAAACGCGCTCGGCTGAAACGCCACATCGCCCGTCGGAAATGGACATTTGGAGTGAAAGGCAACACATAAAAATAGGATTTGAGTGGCGCCTCCTGAGATGATGCTCGTGATGCCGCCCCAACAACCTGCAGCCTGCAGCGAAGGAGGATGCTTGAATGCGGCTGTTGTCATGTTAGATGGGAAAATATAGAAAAAAGGATGGAAAGGAATAGAAAAAAAAACACTATTGAATTCAACTCTATTCGTTATTTTTACTGTTTGACTATTTTAAATTTCGAACATCCTCCATAGGTTGCAGCATCCTCGCAACATTCCTGCGACTGCAGATCGGCCGTATAAGAGCGAAGCGCGAGGGGAAGAAATAGAATAGGACCTAAGGGGGGAGATAGATGGGATTTTTTGTGAGTGGGAGGCAGAGAGGCAATATTCTCAACCATCTGGGTGAGAAGCGCTGCACCGGCTGATGGATGTCATGACAGATTAAAAAAAAAACTCACACAGCCAAAAAATCGGGGCAGAGATTGTAAAGTTAGCCTGATTTGCCGGTGTCATCGCTTTAAAACGTTTTTTGGCACGACGGGCCAATTAAGACCATTAAGATCCAGACAGTCTGTTCTTTTACTTCATACGCATCGTTTGACAGGAAAACTCTTTTACACTGTAGACGGGGGGAAAAAAAACGCTGGTACCTTGGAGAGAGGAAGTCCTCGGGGGAGAGGTTTGATAAGCCCGGACAGAGAGGACAGGTTTTCCTTTTTCCGCAGAGCTCTGCCTCCTATTTCGGGGGCCTTTTCTCATCTCTCCTCCACCCGTCTCCTCCGTCTCCTCGTCTATGCATCCCTCCCTCCCTCCCTCCCTCCCTCCCTCCTCTCTCCCTCTCCCATTCTATAGATAATGAGGTTTTAATGTAGTGAATTAGACATGGCACGGGGGCGGCAGATATTTTTTTTCCCCCACTCCTACTTATCTCTTGCTGCCAGACCTTCCCGGATGGGCTGCCCCCTAACCCCTTCACTGGGGCAAGCCTAGAGCCCCCTCCACCCCCTCCACCCCCTCCACCCCCTCCACCCCCACCACCACCACCCCCACCACCAGTCCAATACCTTCATTTCTACCATTGCTTCCACATATATCCTCCTCACTCAGTCTCCTCCAGCTTTAACTCTTCAAACTCTGTCCTCAGCCTGGCCTGGCAACAGTTCACCAAATGAGAGTAGTAGTACTAGAGTACAGTAAAGTATTACTACTACTATTACTACTACTACTCACTCACCCTTTTCCGTACTAGTCGGTGCATCAGGCCGCCCTCCCCTCCTCCTCCTTTTGTCCCCCTTTCTCTTCTCCTCCTTGACCCTTCGTCTTCATCACTGTCATCCTCTTTCCTGCTCTTCTCTTCCCTTTGCCCTCCACCCCGTCACCTCCTCCATCCTCCCCTCCCCCTCTTCTCAGGCCACCGCCACCCCCATATCTACCTTTCTTTTCGAGAACCGCCTCTACTTAGCCTCATTAAAACCGCTTTATCTGAAAGAGAAGGAGGGAGAGGGAGGGAGGGAGGGAGGAAGAGGAGGTGAAAGGAGGTAGCCTCGGGTTTGTGAGATAGGCCTGTCTCCTAATTCGCCACAGGAGGGAAGAGGGAGTCTGTGAGGTGGACCTGTCTCTCTGGACCATGTCCAATTCACCACATTAACGCCTGATTATCTGTAGGATGGAGAGGACGGAGGAAAGGAGTGGTGGGAGTGTGGATGAAGGCAAGGGAGGGAGGGAAGGAAGGGAGGGAAGGAAAGGTAGATGGAGGGATGGAAGTTAGGAGATCTAGGGCAGAGTAGAGCGAGGGAGAGGGTGATAGTTCAGGGAATGAGGGACAGGGGGGGGGAACGAGAGAGAGGAGGAATTAGGTTGGAGGAGAGAGGGATGAAGCGGAAAAGGGGATTGAGGTTGCGGGAAAAGAGCAGAGAGGGGATGAAGACCTCAGTATGGTGAACAGGCAGCCGGGGCCCGAGGTCGCACGAGGTCGCACCCCCACAACAACAAGGGCTGTTAAATCTGCGACTCCGGTGTGACAGGTTACAGTTTCATAAGCGGAGGTCTTTATTTAGCGAATCGCCGCAGTAATAATTCATAGTCGTCCCTCGTGATGAAATCAAGGGGAGGACGAAGGATCGGCCTCCTTCTGTTCGCTCCTTCCTCCATCTGTCACACGTGACGCTTCAGACGCCGCCGATCAGATTTTGATGAGACTTGGGGGGGGGCGGGGGGGAAATGAGGCGTCTCACCACCGTGCTGCAGTTACAACATAACACTGGTTTCCCAAGGGTGCTGCGACTAGTACAGGTTACAGGTTACAGGTACTGTGGCTGTTTTACCTTCATACCTGCAGTAGATGAAACAACAAACATGGTTGCGTGCATCTTCTGAAACGTTGCACCCTGGGTGGATACGATACGTCTAGCTGCGCAAAATCATATCAAACGACTGCGGTCTACGTTGGTTGTGGTGTTGAAGCATCTCTTCTTCCTCCTCACCCCCCCCCCCCCCCCCCCTCGTCTTCAGTCCCAGGCTTCGGTGTCCAACAGCTCGGTGGTCCAGACCGAGACCCCCAGCGTGATCCTGGAGGGTCTGAGACCGGGGACGGGCTACGTGGTCCAGGTGAGGGCCCGCACCGTGGCGGGCTACGGCGCCTACAGCAAAGAGATGCTGTTCCAGACACTCACCGACGGTAAGAAGGGAGGGGGGGGGTCGGGGAGGAGGGGAGGGAGGGAGAGGGAGGGAGGGAGGGTGGGGTTTGTTTATGTTCACGGTAGAGGGGAAAGAGAGAAAAGGAGAGAGTGAGTTAGAGCGAAAGTCTGGCAGTCGAGTGATTAAAGTCTGCCCTACTTTGTCTGGGTGTGTGGGTGGGTGTGTGTGTGTGTGTGTGTGTGTGTGTGTGTGTGTGTGCGTGTGTGTGGAAACTGTCAGGTTTACACTTTCCTTGCCGGAATGTTTAATATGTGTTTGTGTATGTGAGAGAGTCTTGAAAATAATACCCCTCTCTTTTCAAATTTGTGTTTTGGATTGTGCGTGTGTGTGTGTGTGTGTGTGTGTGTGTGTGTGTGTGTATGTGTGTGTGTGTGTGTGTGTGTGTGTGTGTGTGTCTCCAGATGAGTATAAGTCAGAGCTGGGACAGCAGCTTTCCCTGATAGCAGGCTCTTTAGTGGGTGGAGTGTGTATCGTCTCGCTGGTGGCAATCGCCATCATCTGTACCAGGTAACACACACACACACACACACACACACACACACACACACACACACACATAGAAACATACACATATACTGTATGCATACGTGTCACATGGGTGCCCTAAGGGTTAGAGAGACGACCCCTGTAAGCGGATGGTCCCTGGTTCTAGACACTGACCCCAGACCTGTTGATTTAGTGCCCGTTGCTCTGGATCAGTCTATCAGCTCAATACCTGTAAACACACACACACACACACACACACACACACACACACACACACACACGCACTATGTGACGTCAGCTACCATAGATATTTACTCTGCACATGCAAACATAACAAAGACATAAGCTGCGTTTCCATGCACGTAGTTATTTTTCATTCTTTTTTTATGATTTATAAAAGCTTAAAGGCAAAATATGATAAATGTCCTCAGTGTCACAAAAGGAGATAAAAAACCCAAATTGTTTTTCCTGTAAAAGAATGATGTGATGAATAGTGATGGAGACACAATCATCAAATACAAAATGACGAAGGCTCGGCACGATCGGCTTTGGACCTCCTGACATGTTTCCGCCGTTACTCCCAGACATCTTGTTGTTGTTGTTGTTGTTGTTGTCGTATGAACAAGTGGACTTCCTGTTGTCTTGACATTCAGGAAGTCCGTGCATTCACTCACAATTTGATTTACCGCAACATTTCAAATGTTTTAAAAAAAAAGTCTTGGGTGGAAACTTTGCTAACATGGAAAGAAACGGACAATATGAAACATGCTGTTTTTGTGTATCTGTCTGTCTGTCTGTCCGTCTGCTTGTCTCCCATCATCTCTGCCTGTCTGTCTGCCTGCCTGTCTGCCTGCCTGTCTGTCTGTCTGTCTGTCTGTCCAGGAGGAGGCAGTTGAAGGAGAGTGTGTATGGTGACAAACTGCAGCAGTACAACACAGGAGGAGGTACGACCACCACCGACACTGCTGCACTCACCAGTCTATTAATCACTCCCAAAAGAGAGAGAGAGAGAGAGAGAGAGAGAGAGAGTGACACAGTCCAGTTTAAATGTGCACTCACTCTCTCTCTCTCTCTCTCTCTCCTCCATTCTCTCTCTCTCTCCCTCTCTCTCCAGAGGTGACCCTGAGGCCCGACATGTTCAGCGGCCCCGCCCCGACCGTGACCTTCCCGACCCTGTCAGAGGGCCACAGCTCGCCGGGCGTGAAGATCTACATTGACCCGTTCACCTACGAGGACCCCAACGAGGCCGTCCGCGAGTTCGCCAAGGAGATCGACCCGTCCGGCGTCAAAATAGAGGAAGTCATCGGAGCGGGTGAGCGATCGGCGCCGCCATCGTTCCCTTTCTCTCTCTCTTTGTCTCTCTCTTTGTCTCTCTCTCTCTCCCATCTGCTCTACACCGGTGAACCTCGGGGGCCGGCGTGTCACTTGACCTTGACTCGACCCCCCCCAAAAAAGCCGATGGGCGTCCTCAGCCTCGCCAGGCGTTTGCGTCAATAGATCTGGAAACACGCGAAGCCAAATGTATTCTTTTGCTTTATTTTTCTTTCCCCCTTTGAAGTCAAGAGGGATGTTTTATTCATGCGCCAAACTTGGACCGGAATAAATTAAGAGCGACTTGGTGCATTCTCTCTGGCGGTGAAGATGCTGTGTGATGTTTGGAAAATCGTAGAAAGTCGGACGTGAAACAGAGTCTCCAGAGTGTCTGGTGGCATTTTTTTTTTTTTACATTTCAGCCGTCCCTCCAAAAGTCACAGCAGCTGGTTTCACATTGATCCATGTGTCATATTTCATATTTAAAGGGTAATTCCGGGATTTTTCAACCGGGCCTCTATGTCCACAAAATCTCTTTTCATACCTTTAAGTAGATCCCAAAAGTTTCTGGGTTTCTCCGGTCCATCGGCTCAACCGGCAGTCGCGTAACGGCGGCTCTATGGCGGCAACGTAATCCGTAAAGGCATACTCGGCCGGTCAAAGTACGTCCACTAAAAGTGTTTGTTTTAGTCACGGACGGGCTCAGATTGTTATTCGTGTTATTATCCAAATGTCTGACAACATTATGGAAAGGGTCGCTACAGAAACAGCTCGGAAAACGAGGACGGTGAAAAGGATACGAAGATAGTTTATGGAAGCGAGAGGGTGAACCAGCTGCTGCAAGTTCTAGCAGTTCCTCTACGTAAACTCAAAACTCGTCTCTCCGACTCACGTATCAACCGGAATTGACACATCAGACATTTGGATAATAATAACAATCTGAGCCCGAATCATGAGCAATCTGAGCTGAAACTTTTGGGATCTACTTAAAGGTATGAAAAGCGATTTTGTGGACATAGAGGTCAGGTTGAAAAATCCCGGAATTACCCTTCAAGTCTACCTGCAATGTCTGTATGTGTTATGTGGTGTTTGTACTGTAGCTACACAGGTCCACTTAACCACAGGCCACGCTTCGTACTGATTTGACTCTTTGACGGTTTATTTTGAAAAACTGAAAACTATAAAGAAATAGACGTAACAAAGCGAACACGTGCGTCCGACAGAAATGTCATTCAAATACAAATGTGCGTCTAAAGATACATAAGAACAAACATAGAAAACAAAGAATCACATAAGGGAAATGACCTGTTTGCGCCTCTGGACTCGTGTAGAATCAATATCTTTTGCTCAAAAAACGGACATGCCTTCTTGCTTCTTTGATCCAAAATGACCCATAATGCATCAGGACCAGTAACTCTGATCTAGATGAACTCTGAACTCTGAAATCATGTGACCCATATTTTTTAACCAATATTATTATTATCATGTTTTAACAGCCTTAAACTCAAACAATCACGCATTTATTTAACAGAACATAAAATAAACATTTCTGAGACACTTTTTTTGATATTTCCAACATGCCGACTCCTTTTTTTTGCCCAAAACCCAAACGGATGCGGAGCGCTCCGTGCCGATAAGAGGTCACGAACCGGATTCAAACCCACAACGCTGCGAGCCCGCGGTCCGGGTCTTAGTCCGCTGAGCCACTCTGAGAGGCTTTTCTGTAATCCCCGGGTTCCTCTCGTTATTTCCCTCCAGGGAAGGTTTCTCACCTCGGACGGAGGTGACATAGCGCCAGTGGAGGGGGGGAGAGGGAGGGAGGAGAGGGATAACATGAGCTGGTGTGATATGAGACACCGCCGCATACTGAGCCCTGAAACGGGGGAGAGATCTCTGCTGTTCTGCTGCAACAGAGAGTGGGAATTTATCCACACTTCTCTGCCTCACCCTCTCCCTCTCCCTCACCCTCTCCCTCAGTAAATATTATTATCGATGTCTATTGATGTTTTTCTCCCCTTCTGTCTCACTCGCTCCCTCTGTCTCTCTCTCCCCCTTTGTCTCTCTCTCTCTCTCTCTCTCTCTCCCTCTATCTCCCTCTGTCTCTTTCTTTCTGTCTACTTCGCCCTCTCTCTCTCCCCCCTTTGTCTCTCTCCCCTTCTGTGTCACTCTCTCCCTCTGTCTCTCTCCCCCCCTCTGTCTCTCTCTCCCTCTGTCTCTCTCTCCCCTTCTGTGTCACTCTCTCCCTCTGTCTCTCTCTCCCCCTTTGTCTCTCTCTCTCCCCCGCTGTCTCTGTCTCCCTCTGTCTCTTTCTTTTTGTCTACCTCTCTCTCTCTCTCTCTCTCCCCCCTTTGTCTCTGTCTCCCTCTGTCTCTGTCTCTCCCTCCCTCTCTCTCCCCCCCTTTGTCTCTGTCTCCCTCTGTCTCTTTCTTTCTGTCTACCTCTTCCTCTCTCTCTCTCCCCCCCCCCCCCCTCTGTCTCTCTCCCCTCCCGTCTCTCTACCTGTCCCTCTAGAGTTTTAGAGTTTGTTTGTGCATAGAAAAATGTTAAAGTAAAGAAAGAACAGAGGGAAAAAAAAACAACACATTGCAGAGGTGAGATAAAAAAAGAAAACCCCCTAAGGAACTAATAAAAACATCTCACCTCTCTCTCTCTCTCTCTCTCTCTCTCTCTCTCTCTCTCTCTCTCTCTCTCTCTCCTCTCTCTCTCTCTCTCTCTCTCTCTCTCTCTCTCTCACTGCAAAAAAAGCATCCATGGTACCAAGTTGTTTAGTCTCTTAAAATCGTCCTTTCCTCATAACAAGTGAAATAATCTGCCAGTGGGGGGGAGAAAATCAAGTTGATCTGAGTAGCAGAACGAGTGAAATTATCGGCAGGTTTTTCTTTCACGTGCTCTCAGAAACCCAAGAGTTGAGGATCGTTGGTATTTCTGTCCCTGTCTCCTTGACCTCCTCTCCACTTTAGAAGAAGGAAGGAAATGATGCGTCACCTGATCTCGCCTCCCTTTCTTAATAAAACCATCAAGCCTTTCCCTCCCTCCATCCCTCCATCCCTCCATCCATCCCTCCCTCTCTATCCTCTTGTTCTCTATCCATCCATCCCTCCTCCGTCCTTCCCTCTCCTGATTATCTTTCACTCCTTGTTTCCACCTCCCCCCTCTTTTCATTTCTACATCCACCCCCCCCCCTCTCTTATCACCTCCTCCTCCTCCTCTCACCCCCCCCCCCCCCCCCCCCCCCCCTTCTCTCCTCCTTCTCTCCCCCCCCTGGTTTTTTCAGCAGTGACAGCAGATAGTTTTTAATGAGCAGCGAGATGCGGGGCAGAGATCAGAGCGGGAGAGGACGACACAGCCTGTCATCCAACTCCTGTCACTCATCCATTATTCACACATTTTATCTCCAGGACTTTTATTTTGAAGTTGACATTCAATTTTCACGTCCCTAAGCAGCATAGGGGGACATTTGTGTCTCCAGCAGTGGAAGGAAACTTCTGTACATTAGATTTGTTTAAATGCCAAGGTCAAAACCATTTCAGTTTCTGCACAATTTCTCCATCTGAGCTCTATAAATAAATGTTATAGAGCACTTATCCAAGCAGGGTTGCAAAGAGCTTTACAAGGCAAATAAAAACGGGAGAAGGAATTGAACCTACGACCTTTTTCGTTCAGGATAGTCTCTAACGATTGAGACCATTTAATCTCGCTCGCCACTCGCGCTGCACTCCTGCACCTTCACCATCGAGAGGGAAATCAATTCCGCCTGCAGAAGCTATCATCAAAGTGCCCTTGAGCAAGGCGCTCGACCCTCGGCTGCTCGGTGGCCGTCAGTACGAGGGGAAGCTCCCCGTAGCAGGAGCGCGTTTATGTGCTTAACACCTCCTGCCCCTGAAACTGCTCTCCAAGGTTTTTGTAAATAACAATGTGCTGTTTCTCGCTCGGTTTAGGATTAAAGGATTAAAAATGTTTGGTAAAAAAAAAATATATGTGACCACAAAACACGACTTAACTCTACGGGAGACCCATGTTGCAGAAGAATATTTGCTTAAAATACAAGAATTTATTGGCTACTGTTATGTGATATACAAGTTTTTCCATGTTCATATTCTGTACTTTTTCAGAAGAGCTGTACGAGTGTGTCTGTATTTACTTCGGTTCGCTGTACCAACCTGTACTCCATCTGTTTCCTCAGGCGAGTTCGGGGAGGTGTACAAGGGCCGCCTGAAGCCCGTGGGCAAGAAGGAACTCCCCGTGGCCATCAAGACCCTGAAGGTGGGCTACTCCGAAAGGCAGAGGCGGGACTTCCTGTCGGAGGCGTCGATCATGGGCCAGTTCGACCAACCGAACATCATCAGGCTGGAGGGCGTGGTCACCAAGAGCCGGCCCACCATGATCATCACGGAGTTCATGGAGAACGGAGCACTTGATTTTTTTCTCAGGGTAAATAACGCGCACGCACACACACACACACTGTGTACACACACACACACATATTTTTTTCTACAATTTCTACAATAACTACCACTTAGGTTGAACTGATATTGATCGATATTGTACAGTTTTGATTGATGATTTGTGCCGATATGCAATATTGTCGCGGCCGCCCCCTAGTGGTCGCTGTAATGATTGCCTGTTCTGCACTGTTGGGCGCAAAGCCTCATGGGTACTGATAATGTTCAAGTTAATCGTTGGTTTCAGGATGTTAATGTTCATGTTTTGATTGTTTTGCTTAATTAAGTGAGTTTCAGTATTTATGTTTACGTGGCTAATACAGTGTTCCTGTTCTCTAATAGTAATGTGGTCACCACAGCCGAGACCCTCTTAGCAATTAATGACCTCCAGCCATTGTTCATGTTTGTGGGTGTGTAAAGCTATTAATAAACAGTAATTTCAGGGCTCAAGTGGTGTATGGGGACACAGGATTGCTAATAAACCTCTAATAATCTTACCTCCCGACACTTCCTTCAGTGCAAGCTTGCCACAATATCTCCATGGGCCAATAAACACAATGAATCTCTGTTAGGTGGAGCAGCTCCTTCAGGCGGGGTGAGGCAGGTTTCATTGCAGGTCGAACAGACTGACACCCCTGAGGCTGCTGGGTTGGAGCCACACCCTGGCCTCCATCATCACCCTGGCCTCCATCGTCATATCTGTGGTGGACAGCACTGGAAAAACACCAGTATTCGCTTGATATAGCAGCAACTCCACATACAGACACAAGCATACTGCACATACATAGAGACACATCCACACACACACACACACACACACACACACACACCCGTCATACAGTAGATGCACACCTACACAAATGGAGGCAGAGTTACACACACACACACACAGAGAGAGAGAGAGAGAGAGAGAGAGAGAGAAACGGGAATGGAGGATTGAGTTGTCGGGAGACAGATGCCAACAGTGACAAAGAGAGGAATACAAACCTCCTCCTCCTCCTCCTCCTCCTCCTCGTCTTCCTCCTCTCTGCTCCTTTCCAGGGCTGGTTTCTGCTCGTCCTGCCAGCCTGTCTCTCTCGCTGTCAGTCTGTCCGTCTCTTTGATCCTGTCCTCCTTTCTAGCCGGCTCTAAAAACAGAAAGAGAAACTCTTTGATGTTCAGTTCTCACAGTGTGACCCCTTTTGACTCAGAAATCCTCCGTTGACTCTCTCACACACACACACACACACACACACACACACACACACACACACACACACACACACACACAGTGATCGATCCCACTGGTGTTGCTGTCCTAGCGTGACCATCTTGCGGGCACAAGACCCACAGGATCAATGTGTGTGTGTGTGTGTGTGTGTGTGTCTGTTTGTTGTGTACCTAGAAGAGGGCTTTTGCCTGCAGAGGATTAGCTTAGAGAAAAACATCAAAGGCATGGTTGGATGCACGCACACACACACACACACACACACACCTTAGACTGTAGCCACGTCAGCGGGGGTGTTCCAGATATTTATAAGACACCGAGACAGTCTAGTCCGTTTCTCAGAGGAAAATAGTAAAGCGGTGGAGAGGTGGGGTGCCGCCAACATTCCCCATGACTACACACGCCTCCAGCTCCTCCAGCTCCTCCGGAATATGTGTCGTCTGTTGTTTTCCAAAGGAAATCGATGGCTGCCTTCGCATGCACACACAGCAGAGCGAGTGTAAATCCTACGTTAATAATCCGGTGACACACACGACCCCAAAAAACTGACCGAACAGTCGTCAGACGTCATCAGATGTCATCGATTACACCTGTAACGATGATCACGATGAAATGCGATTACGTGCGTGTTCGTGTTCTGACCGTTTTTCTGTCAATGCAAATACAATCAGACCCGCTAACACGATCAGAGTACGATGTTTACATCTGTCCTGCCTGTCTGGCGTTATTGTTCTTGATCACACTGTAATTGCACGGCGGCCAATGAGACTGTAGCAAGACAATCGCTACGCGCCAAAAGATGCACGCCAACTTTGTTTTCTCTTGTTTGCTCAGCCTGAGGGCGGTTAGAGAACGATTTATAGAAAATGGGAAAATGACTTTCATAAAAATATGTTATCTTGTTACGGCAAAAATAATGGCACGATGTCTCCGCAACCTCTGGAGCCCCTTGCTCTAATAATTCAAGTGGAGAAAAAAAAACAACGAATAATGGAAGTAATCCTTTTATGGTTCATGGTTTTTGCAGCAGAATGATGGGCAGTTCCCTGTCATCCAGCTCGTTGGTATGCTGAGGGGCATCGCATCTGGAATGAGGTACACACACACACACACACACACACACACACACACACACACACACATTATCATAAAGATAAACTGTACTTAAGAGAGCATCGTTGCAAGATCTTTGAGTGTTTTGATGAAATAGATTTCTACTTAACAATACCCGTTCCCTCTCTAGGTGCTTGTCTGGTTATGTGTTATACTCAATCAGGCTTGGCAGCTCGAGATAGGCCGCCTACACACACACACAACCACACACACACACACACACACTAAATCCCATTGTTCTGTAATCCGAGGTACTTATCAGAGATGAGTTACTTGCACCATGACTTGGCAGCTTGAAATATTATTTGCGCACACACACACACACACATAGATGCACACGTACACACATACTACATCCCGTTCCTGTTTTATTGTAGGTAACTGACTCTGATAACACACACACACACACGTGCACACGCACACTAAATCCCATTCCTGTTTTATCGAAAGTAGCTGACGGAGATAACATGCAAACACACACACACACACACACACACACACACACACACACACTAAATCCCATGTTGTGTTTTAATGCATGGTCGCTGTCTTGAGATAAACACACACACTTATCACACCATAAATCCCGTCGGTTGCTAGGTACCTGGCGGAGATGAGCTACGTCCACCGAGACCTGGCGGCTCGAAACATCCTGGTCAACAGCAACTTGGTGTGCAAGGTGTCTGACTTCGGCTTATCGCGATATCTGGAGGACGACACCTCTGACCCCACCTACACCAGCTCACTGGTGAGGACACACACACACCCACACACACACACACACATGCAGACATGAATGTGGGAAGAGCAGCACACACTCAGTCTGCGGATGTCAGTCACCCGCAATGGCAAACTGCCTTGTTGCCATGGTGATTTTGATAAACATGAGGCTGGACTGTTCCTCGGGTATTAATACAATAACCGATAGATCCATTAATCGCCGAACGTCTAATGGGTTGTTTTAGAGCGGACGATCCCCGCTGCAGATGAGCGCTGAGCCAGGCAGGGAACCAGAATAGCCCAGTCAAACCTACATTTGGCATCCCACTGGACTCCATGACGACACAGCCAGAAGAAGAAGAAGAAAGCTCTCCCTTTATCCGCTGGTTTATCTTCGCTGGAGGAGCACGAGGAGGAGCAGATGGACAAACATGTGCGGCTACATCCATCCTGCTAGAAATGTTCAGTCAGCGCTCGTACGGCAACAGTTGAGGGGTGGGGGTGGGGGGGGGGGGAACTCAACGTGTGCTGCCAAGTTGCCCCCCGCCGCTGTTTACCGTCGCTCCCCCGTCCAACACAATGGACGTCCACGCAAATTCCCATGGCCCTGTTGTGTGTTTGGTTGGCGGTGTAAAGACCACAGCGTTATTATTCAGGCCTCAGCTTTATGTTTACGAGCGACCGTGGCAGATATACGGCCGGCCGATGGCCCTGTTTAGTGCCGTGTGATGACTGGGTGTGAGTGGAGCAGGCTATCAGGAACAAAGTGATAAATCTCTCTTTCTTTCTTTCCATCTCTCCATCTCTATCTCCTCACTCCTATTATATTCTCTCTCCATCTCTCCATCCCTCCCCCCCCCCCCCCCCCCCCCCCATCAGGGCGGGAAGATCCCGGTGCGGTGGACGGCTCCGGAGGCGATCGCCTACAGGAAGTTCACGTCGGCCTCAGATGTCTGGAGTTACGGCATCGTCACCTGGGAGGTGATGTCATACGGAGAGAGGCCTTACTGGGACATGAGCAACCAGGATGTACGTCACCGCATGTGTGTGTGTGTGTGTGTGTGTGTGTGTGTGTGTCTGTCTGTCTTACTCTCTGATGTTTGTGTGTGTGGAAGTTTAAGTAGTTGTATCCGGTTTCTTCAGTTCTTTTACTGCATCACCTTGTCTCTCTGGAATGTGTGTGTGTGTGTGTGTGTGTGTGTGTGTGTGTGTGTGTGTGTGTGTGTGTGTGTGTTGTTTGTATCCTTTGCTGTCTCTCACAGCAGGGTTTCTGCATGTCGAGGAAACACACAGAAAATGAGGACAGGAATTTGAGTGTCATGGAAATGCTCAGATGGTCTCGGCTGCCTCCGACCAAAAAGACATTCGCTTTGTTTTTTTCTTCACGGAATATTTTATTCTCTGGACTACTTGAGTCCAATTCCTTCACAGTCTGATCAATGGATGGGAAATGTATTTATATATTTAGCACTGTAATTATTTTATGTGCCGCGTCGTTTGCATGCCTTTGTTTTTCTACTCTTGCGCTTGCAATTAGGAAGAGGCCTGAGATTGAATGTATCTCTGTGTAATTGGATTGATGTGCTGGAAATGTTCTGATTTCCTAAAGCAAGTGTTGGAATTCTGCACTGTTCTCATTTTAAACTATAAACACATCACTCGGACGTTTTCTAAGCATAGTATTCAATTTTCATGTTCAAACCTAAAGGGTATTATGTAGATGAAAAAAAGGGAAGATGCAGAAGCTCAGATGTGAGACATTTTTATTTGGTGTTTTTCTGTTGATAGAATAAACCATGCACAGATTAGTTGTTTTTTTTTGGCACTAAAATCTGCTTCAAAGCATGCAAGCCCCAAATGCCACGTCTCCCTTTCTAAAAACCATGTATCCAACCAGCGTTGACAGCGGGGTACAACGTTAACCGCTTGGAAGATAAATAGTATCGGCCAAAGCCCTTCCCACTGGCTGGAGGTTTATTGGCTGATAAATAAGGTTAATGAACTTTCGGGAAACTTACTGGCTTCAGTTGGTCGGGCGTGTTTCGGTCCACAGCTCCGCTCCGTTCTTAACGCTAGGGGGTCCCTGTAACTGTCCGATCGGTGATGTGTTGATCGATAACGGTGTAAATTTAGTGACGCGTGCACACACACACACACACACACACACACACACACACACACCGACTCTTTCCGCACCACTAATGAAAGTGAAGCATCGCCGTCTACTTTGCTTACAGGGAACCTTTCCCCTGCTGAGAATCTATATCTAGTTAACCATCTCTTTCCTTCTTTTATCCACTCTCTCTCTCTTGCTCTTCGCCCTCTCTCTCTCTCTCTTACCCTTCCCCCCTCTCTTCCTTTTTTTTTTCTCTTTCTTACCCCCACTTCCACCACCCTCAACCCCCACCCCCTCATCTCTGGGTACTCCAGTGCAACAGAGCCAGCCTATGTAGTAGTAATGACAGAGCGCCGGTATAATGATAGAGACAGTGTTATAATGGCACAGACAGTGTATAATGATGGAGACAGTGTGTGTGTGTGTGTGTGTGTGTGTGTGTGTGTGTGTGTGTGTGTGTGTGTGTGTGTGTGTGTGTGTGGCTAACGAGGGTCTGCTGGGGCATTAAGTATGCATGAACATCACACCCAAACACACACACACACACGTGCACTCACATACAGACACACATGTACCATAAGCCACACGCATGCACACAGACACATATAGGGCAGGCACACACACATATGCTCCCTGGCACAAGCATTTATACACACTTTGCACACACACACACATGCGCACACACCACACACACTTTCAAAGAAACATGGAAGGGTGTATTGTCAGAGGAGCTACCACAGGTGCTGTGTTCGACATGAATTAATCATGAAAGAGACGTGTGATGTTTCACTACGCTCTCTCGCGCTTTTTTGATTGACAGCGGTGCTTAGGCAGAATTTATGCGGCACAAAGCCTGAGAAGTGTGCCGGGGTCAAGTAGAGTTCACGCGGGCGAGCAGACAAATCCCCCAGCGCCGCCGTCTCACCAGAAGCGCCGCATCCCCTCGGCTTACCGGTAGTTAAGACTTATAGGCAACACCGGCACGGGGCTCCGAAAAACTTTATACTTAAGAAAAGAAAAAGACGTCGTCAGAGTATTTTCCTTCATGGTATTACTGCTCTCTTTAGAGACGGTGCAGAGCGACAGGGAGGATGTCGCGGAGGGAGAGGCGACGACACGTGATGGATTTGAACTTGAACTTGATTTGAACCCTGTAAAGCCTGAACCATCAAATAATTGCCAGAAAATTCTAATTCTTTGAAAATGGAGTGTTTATTGGACCTTCTGACAAATACAAAAAAAATAAATGAAATAGCAATTTGCAGGGCTAGGGTTAGGCTAACCCTAACCCTAACCCTAAAAATACAATATAGGTTATAAATATCTCAATTTCTACTCTAAATATACCTAATTATGTCATTTAAACCTTTAATTAGTTTACTTAAATAATAAAAAGACTGCATGTTGCTAGAATGTGTAATGTCCCTGGTGGATTATCCGTGCACCGTGCAAAATATCACACTGATGATGTAGAGGTCTCAAAAACTCATGTATCAAATATGATTCACTTGGTGTTACAGGGTTAAGATACTAAGTTACAGATGCCGTAGCTGGCTGAGCCGCCAGGGCACACCGTGAAGCCAGTTTTACGCTTTCAAACCATCGCCGATTGGAGTTGAAAAGACATTAAAACAATTTCTACTTAAAACAATTTCTACGCAGCACAGGGGGCAGAAATAATTGCGATAATGATCGCTGAACCTACAGAATTGTCAGCGGTTACTTTGTTACGTTGACAAGGCGGCTTGTTACTCTTTCAGTCAAAGGAGTATCGGATTCTATGATGTAGTAAAATGTTCAGGACAATTAAATGTTATAGTCAGAAGTATGCGGACATATTTAGCACAAGCTCTCCACTGTACAAAATTGGTGTCTGAAACAAAAACGTTTTTCAATTTTTAATGATCGCTTTGACTTTGGCTCTGATTTTCCCACAGTTTCATAGTGAAAAACTCCCAATGCAAAGTTTGATTTGGCCTCAATATCACATATAGCATGCAATATAAAAATAACTGAGGTAGTACATCATGGTTTATTCTAGCATTATCCTAGCATAACTAGCTTGGGTTTGTTCCATGATGATATGTTGCAGTGCTTCTAACCTGGCCAATATCATTGGAAGTAATGAGACATGACTTAAAAGACATTGAGCTGCATGTCTGGTAATAACCACTGGGTCATCGTTCTAATATCAGGTGAATGAATAGAGTCGTGACCTTCGTATCTAAGCAGCATTTTGGCTCTTCAGGTCAGATCAGCTCAGTTTGACTCATTGGGCCAAAGCAATTATAAAGAATACAGCACACTTTCTGGTTTAAAGATGAAAGTTTCCACCATAGAAAGTTAGCTATCTTTATCATTCTCAATACCTGCTCTGACATTATGAAATCAAATGCTGCTTTGAGTCAAACAGTGTGCAATTACCTGCCTTGACATCAGAACTGCATAGCCAAAGGGAACACTGAAAACTTCACTGCCACTCGGCGATGGATCTCTTGATATATAATTGCCCTGCGTCCTGAATGAAGTTCTCAGATAAAATTTGAATCTTCCCGTGTGGTTTGAAATGAAAACCTTTTAAAGCTACACTAGGCAAGAATCCCACCCCCCACCCCTAATTGAGACTATTAGCCCAAATGAAATTCTGGCATCAGGTATATATACTTCCTCGCCCACAGGACGAGACAAATCAAAACCTCAAACCGACATTCGACATTGCCTAGTGCAGCTTTAATCTCTCCCTTCCCTGTCTCCCAGGTGATAAATGCCATAGAGCAGGACTTCAGGCTGCCAGCTCCTATGGACTGTACAGTCGTGTTACACCAGCTGATGCTGGACTGCTGGCAGAAAGACAGGAACGCCCGGCCAAAGTTCTCCGATATTGTCAGCATGTTGGACAAGATGATACGCAACCCTGCGTCCCTCAAAGCCGGCACCAACAACCTGCCTCCCGGGTGAGGACAGATACATAACTCACAAACACACTGCATTATCTCTGCATCACGGCTCCTTTCCAGTGACACGGTGCTTTTCCTCTAACCCCGTCTCTGCAGTCCTTCCCATCATCCCTTGTTAGACCGCGGGGCTCCGGACATGAGCAGGGTGAGCTCCGTGGAAGACTGGCTGGCCGCGCTGAAGATGACCCAGTACCGAGACTCCTTCCTGGGCTCGGGGTTCACCTCCCTGCCCCTCGTCACCCAACTCACTGCTGAGTAGGTCTACCTGTCTAACTCTGTCTCAGAATTATTGCTTATAGCAGCTTTAATAATGATCTTTGTGTATGCTTTTTTTTTAATCCTCTGATTGCAACCCAGTGCTGTAAATCAGGAAAATCTCTCACCTCATATCTGTTTGTGTTTTACCAGAGACCTACAGAGGATCGGGGTGTCCCTGGCCGGACACCAGAAGAAAATCCTGACGAGTGTCCAGACAATGAGACACCACATCGATGACCAGTCTCCTACTGAATCTGTGTAACCACACAGGGACGTCGGGGAGCGATATGAAGTATCCTGACCAGTGTACAGTCCGTGAGAGAGCAGCCAGACCTCTCTGATGACTAGTTCCCAGTTCTATTTAACATTTGTACACTTTAGTTCGGCGACAGGGGGCGCTCTAGGAGATCTCAACCGCTGTACATTTTTTGAGAAACCACTCTGACCCCTCTTATGTTTCTGTTGGACCGCAGCAGTCCCCAGATCCCTCCCTCAGTCTATCATTGGACAGATTCCGCTCACGCCATTTGGCTTCCCAACATGATTTAAATTGAATGCTCACTGGGAGGGATGCAAAATGGCCGACAATGACGTGAAAGCAAAAAATAAGTGATGCTGTAGAAAAATGTCCAATGTCCAATCTATGAGAGATTTGGTTCATTCTCTCCGACTGAATCTGTCTGACTGTAACGGTTTCAGTCCAACTGCAAGTTAAGTTTTTGCCTCCCATCGTTGAAATCTACAGACCGGTTTTGCAAATGTTACTTTGAAACAGACAATCACAGACACATACTTGAGTTTATTACACGGGGGGGTTGGGCGGTGGGCTGTTTATAACTACTGTATCTCCTGATAGGGAAATACAGCACCCACTTTTACTGACTTGAAAGGCTGATTCAAGGATGGCCTGGCTGTTAAGGAGAAAGCACCTATAGATACTACTGTGAAGAGGAAATCGTATGTCTGACCAGCCATTTATATATATATAGGGACACAAACTGCACAAAAAGCATGACAAAAGGTCTCTAAAGCACCGTTTCTTAATCTAGGAGTCAAGACCCAAAGTAGGCCTTGTTATTACCAGTATGTTTTGATGAGCCTATTAATCAATTTGGGTGTGTTGGTGAAAAATACCTTTGAACTATCCAGACAATAAGGCTAATGGAGGCACTCCAAGCCAACCGATGGACGGGACTTTGTCTTCATATTGAAGAGCCTGTACATATTATGATATGGGATGTTTACTTCCTATTTGCTCATTTGCTTCCATTTTTGCCAACAGCACAGAACAAGTAATTGTCGCTGAATCTGTGAGGTTCTGCATTCCCCATGACTTTCTTCGTCTGGATGACTCATTATTTGAACAAACTCTGAAGCGTTGTGGACTGCAGTCAAAAACTAGGTTTCATGATTCTATTTTATGTACTTTTTCGTGCAGCCGTGAAAAAGATCATCTCTTCCACGCAGACAACTACTAGCAAAATCCTGGCCTGCTTCCACGCTCGCACTGCTTCATTCAGAGGGAAGTCATGACAGAACTCATAATGTTTTACAATCAACACGATTGCCTTCTGAATAAAATCAATACAAGAGCAGAAAACAGCAACACAATCCGATGAAAAGAGTCATAACATAGCAAAGTGACAGGAGTAAAGTCACCGACCGAGCTAGGTGGCATGGCAACAGGAAGGATGGAAGAAGAGAAGGGTTTTAAGAGAATCTGAAATGATAGAAAAGGTATTCCCATCTGGCTTGACCACCACAAAATGTTGGATTTCCAATAAAAAAAGAGAAATCCAATGTGCTGTCCACACATGAAATCCCATTTCTGTGACAACATCATCAAAATTGTATGGCTGCCATCAGGGAAGTGCCCTTTCTGTCAATTCGATTCCTGCAGCAGTGATCCGCGGACCTGTAATCACTTCTGTCACAATACCCGATTGACATCAATGATTAATACTCTCTTGTTACGGCGTTCAGATTCGTGGGCCTTTTGAATGCACGGGGGTTACTTCCACAAAAACACAATATTACAAGGAACACTGACGTAAATGACTGACCTCTCGGAAATGTCAAATAAAAGATAAGCTTTATCTCGCAAGAAAACACCGCAAAATATGAAGTGCCGTGGGTCAAGAAGGAAATTACAGGCTGATTCATCTTGTTGTCGTGACTTAAATGTGATGTTTGACACGCCGACTGTCTTCGCATTAGAGCAAAATATCAAGAGGACACGCCCGAGCTCACTCCAGGGAACTTTCACCCTCAGCGCTAAACCAGATTAGCTACAACGCCAGGCTCACTCTCCCTTCAGTCACACCTGGTCAGGAGTGTTTAGTACACCCACACCCCAAGGATCACGATTGGTGCCGTCCGTTGTGATAGGGGATTTTAAAATGACGGTGTTTAGTCGATGGCTTTTAACACGCCACGTGGCTTGTAAAGTGTCTGACAGAATGCTATGCTTGTGTTTGTGTCTCGCACTTATGTGACGCCCCCCAAAACCTTTTATTTATGAAAGTTGCGACATTAAGAGGTCTGCAACTATTTTAAACCTCCGGCGATTCGGTTTTCACTTTTCGCCCCCCAGAACTCCAGTATGCCAGTACAGCCAGAATTGCATTTGTTGCCTGGCAACGATAGCTTATTGAACGTTTTATCAGGAAGTATTGAGATCAGCTGGGACCTTGTCAGTGGTTCAGAGGCCTAATTCTTTGTAAATAGGTGCCTCTGGAGGAAATAGCAATAGCTTGGAGGCTTAATAATGAGTGAGACAACTTGCAGAATGAAATGCAGAAGAAATAAACAGAAGTTATCAACACAGGCAGGGCCATCTTTATACATGATAACCTCTGTAGTATGGTGTGTTCTGCCATTTGTTTTACTGGTAATAATCTCATGTATGAGCTTTCCGATGCAGCCGGTCTTTGGGATGTTACCGCTTCAGTGTTTGTGAAAAGACGACGAAGGGATAAACGATGTCTTCGACGGGCGAAACAAACCGCGACTTCTCGTCGTGTTTTCTCGGCCCGTCTTGGTTTGAGCACCAATAGGAAGCGTGGAGTGGCTATCTCAGGAACAGAGTGGATGTGAGATTGTGCAGAAGTGTCCACGCTGACACTTAAAAGGGGGATCTATTTTTGGTAAACCGTGCACTATGTTAAGAGATTACGCCAAAATGAAGTGCTTGAAGAGTTTGGGGAGTGCTTAAAGAAAACTGTTTTGATTTCCCAGATTAGTTCTGTGTAATCTTTCTGAAGTGCTTACAAAAGGTACATCCAACTTAAATCCACCACATTACTAAAACTATTTAGTTTAATATAGAACTCTTTGACACTTCTATATTTGAGCATTTGAAAGACTTTCTAACACTAGATAAAGGAGACATACTCATCTAGCCAGATTTAGTGGGCTGTCTGATGATATCCATGGAGAATTTCTGGGTTTATGAGTCCTTTCTCTGGTTCAAAGGTGTTGGGATTAAGATAAAACGATGCTCATTTAGGGGTAAAAGCCCAAACCCTGCCTATAATTTATTGTCAATGGAGCGGACAGCTGCTGAAAGTATCTCTTGATGACACAGGTTAGAATCTGAAATCAGCTTCTCCAGTATTTATTGTCTTGAGACCGTAGGAAAATCTCCTTCACATTTATGATCCTGTCACCAAACCAAACTATTGAAAAGATATCTTAAAACGCCACGTGTCTCGATGTCAATGGAAAAATCTTCCACGTGCTGTCAATTCCCGAAGCGTTCACTTTTTTAAAGATACAAGGTTTCTCCAGGAGGAGAAGGAAAGGAAAAGCAAAAATCCACCCTGGGATACTCTCACACTGTTACATATCATCTATTTGTGATGTTAAACGCAATCAAAGAGATGTTTGAGTGTTGTAATTTACTTTTTCGGTGTGCCCTCTTTCCCCCAACCTGCCTCGTCTACTTCTACTTCCCGTTAGTGATTTCCTACATTTCCCAGAATGACTTTCAACAACCCCCTTTGCTTTCAATCAAAGGTTGGTGTATGGTCATATGTAGCTAGCTAGCCAACTAGTTTCTGAACATAAGGGAATGTATATGACCGTGGCCACGCCCCTTACTTTAAAAGCAACATTTTTTGCATTGCATTCTGGTCTTTTGAGGCCTCCTTGTGTATTGAGTGTCTCTTCCTCTTCTACAAGGAATTTCTCCCTGAATGATTGTTGGATGTAAATGGCGAGTGTAGAAAGAAACCCCTGCTGGGACACCAAAACCTGATGTTTACCCTCGATGTTTTATATGGTTGAAACATTTGCTGCTATTAAAATCCACTGTAGCCGTGCTTGTCCAGGTATTCGCAGGAATAAGAAAAATACGCCGCCAGACAACAAAACGGGCTCGTTTTTCAACAGGGTGCATCTTTCCTTTATAATAGCTCGTTATTTCCTGAAGTCGATCTGGCCGGGCTGTCTTACTCCTGTCGTGTGATAGAAAGGTGAAACCAGGTAACTAGGAGAGGAGAGTTTATGAAGAGGGGGAAAAAGTGAAAGAGAATAGGTAATAGAAGTGGAAAGAGGCGGAGGCAGGGATAACAGCAGAAGAGGAGAGAGAGAGAAACAGGAGATAGAGAGGAAAGCTAGACTCATGTTTGAATAAAAATGAGTCTGGGTGTGGAGAGATTATACTTTCTATCTCTCTCTCTTTCTCTCTCTCTCTCTCTCTCTCTCTGTCTCCCCCCCTGTTCGCCCCATCCCTCGTCTTTCTGTCTTCCCCTAGAGCCCACAGCCTCTCTCTCTCTACAACCCCCCCGCTCTTTCGTCTGCATTTCCACCGCCTCCTTTGACTCACACAAGACAGTCAAGAGTGTCAAGCGATCCATTCTATTCTCAGACACGCTGCTCTCACAAAATACCTTTAACTCTCAACCTTTCTCACAGACGTATTGGCAGATCCCGCCGTAGCCAAAAGCCAACAGTGTTTTGTTTTTTTTGTTCTGGGGGGTTTTGAGGTTGAACAGAGCCGTTTTTCCTCCCGAGGCTACGTAGGTAAAGGTATTCTCAATCCAAAAAAACGCTGTTCATTTTCTGAGCGGGCCAGACGTCCCTTTTGGCGAGGATTTGATCTTTCATTTCACCCAGCAATCTTTGCTCCAAGCGTGGGGTAAATAAGTGGAAGGTGGTGTGTGGTGTACTTTCAGATGGTGTTCCTAGCAGAATAGTACAAAACCGAGTTGTTCCCGGATTGTTTGATACCAAGTCACTTTCACCAATCCCCTTTTTCACCCTGTTTCATCCTCCTGAACTGAACTGAAACAGCCTACACACACTTCCTGGAAACACAGAACAGGTTTGAACTGTTTTGGGGGTTTTTTGTCGTCATTTTTTTTTTTTATATTGCTTGCTGCACTGTTCAGTATGTATGTACTGTAAGTTTTCTGTTGAAAAAAAAAAAAAATCAGCTCAATGATCAGCTATAGTCTGCCTTTCTCCGTTTACCTACAATACTGTCAAAGGTGTTATTGCTCACATGGTCAGAGCATCCCACTGTAATGTAATATAATGCTGTATTATAATGTGTGTGAGTGAGTGTGTGTGAATGTGCGCACATGCGTGTGTGTGTGTGTGTGTAATATAATGTGTGTGTGCTGTTCAATGTACAGTGAAATGTTTGTACATCGTGAGTGTGTGAGTTTGTAGCTGTTACTTTCTGACTCTTACTATTACAATGCACTGTTTGTCAATAAAGAAGACAAATCAATCAGATGAATGCCTTTGGTGATCACTGGCTCGATGGAGAACAGAGAACAGAACTTGAAGGATATCCAAAATATTCAATAGAAGAAGAAAAAGAAAAGACATCTCATGACAGATGATGGCTGGGTATGTAATAATGAGAATAGGTCCCGATATTCTTGATCTTCGTTACCGTGGGCAACACTGGGTTTTACCTGATACGCAGCAACTTACTCAATACATACCTGCAGTCTCAAAAGTAATAACAAAGGGAGTTGGTTTGTATCTCAGTTTTTTTCCACGCAACTTTTAGTCGAAAGGTGGCAAAGTTTAAAACAAAAGAGACTTATTTGGGGGGATGAATTTGAATTGTATCGTCAGGTTTCAAAGCATTTAACGAAGCTGAGTTGACAAAAGTCGACAAGAAACCCAGAAGGCGGGGTAAATCGAATCACATTTAAACTAGATTAAACATATAAAAGAAACCCATTACATCCCAGCCCGTGGAGTCAGCTGCACTGTATTATTTAGAATAGCGCTAGCCCCATCAATCTATATGAGACAGATTAACAGCATAGGAGCTATTGCAAATGGCTAATGAGTGCTATGAATACTCGTTAGGGGTGTAATTGACATAAACCCGTTAACAGTAGCTAACTGACAGAGAACGGAATTGGATTAAAATAAAGTATGCCGTTGTTGCTGGAAGGTCATAAAAAACGTTCTCCATTCATTTCCCCCGAAACTCAGTATGGAAGTCAAACCCCCTCCACTCTACGTACTTCAAAACCTAAAAAACCTCTACACTCTGCATCCTCACGCGGCTGCCGTGAGCCAGTTGTCAATCCCCATCTCTGCTGAAGGCAATATCACCTGCCTCCGCCGGCTCAAGGCGTTGCCTGTATCTCATTGCCTCCGGAGCAGAGAACCAGGCCAGAGGAGGTAAATGGAACTCATATCTTATGGATGATACCGTGCCTGCAGCCCCAGCCCTCTGCTTCAGGGGTTAATGGCTTTCAGCGGCGGCGGACCAAAACCTGGCCAGGCGTGTTAGCGGGACACACGGCGTGCTAGCATGACTTCATCACCAGAGAGAGAGAGAGAGAGAGAGAGAGAGAGAGAGAGAGAGAGAGAGAGAGAGGAGGAAGGACAGAAAGACAGGGACTAGTATAGGCCATTCTGGGTGTGTGTGTGTGTGTGTGTGTGTGTGTGTGTGTGTGTGTGTGTGTGTGTGTGAGTCATCCTCACATCACCTCATCACTACGATTCGGCCTTTCCTCTCCTCTCCCCTCTCCTCCCACGCGCTCACTCCATCCCCCTCTCCCCCAAACCTCTTGATAAATAATTAACTCCCTCTTTTCCTACACTGGTGTAGTGGTGTAAGGCATTTTGCTCTGCGGACCACATTCCTGGAGATGAGATGACGTGCTCTCTCTCTCTCTCTCTCTCTCTCTCTCTCTCTTCCTCTCTTTCTCTCACACAACTGTCTGCCGAAAATGAGGGGTTTTTTTCATGTTTTTTTTTAGGGAAGAACGGTTATCTATTATTGAGCAGCAGTCAGCAGCAGCTATCTCTATCTGCTAGGCTGCTTAAATAAATATGACACAGCACTGGGGAGATTTTCGCAGATCCGAGCTCACTTGTGCACTGAGCATTCTCGGTTACACGTGAAATCGCAAAGGCTAAAAAGCAGGGCAGGCCCGTCTCTCAGAGCAGCTGATAATATGTCTGCTGTCTTTATTTTTCCAACTTTGTCTTATTGAGTATGGTCAAGCCCCCCTTTTGTTTAGATTTAGATCTTCTTACCTATGGTTTATGTGAAATAGCCTAAATCAGAAGTGACATTTTTTTTTTTCATTTGGTTCAGTTGGTTTTCTGCTGCCACCTGACAAGTGAAACACGTTATGAGCAAAGTCATGTGCTGCTCTAGAGCTGTTTATCAGACTAAACCAATAAATCAGAATCAGAATCAAAAACAGGTTGATTGCCAAATATGTTGGAATTTGTCTTGGTGTTTGGTGCATAACAATAAACAATAAACAATAAACAATAAACAATAAACATAGCAACAACAACAAAAAGAATAAAAGCAAGTACTGTAAAGGCCAAGGTCAAGAATACAATATAAAATAGAGAAATTTACACTAAAATCTATGAATTTCTTTTTTTAGAAAAAATAGAATAAAAGATAATATTTTCCATATACATGTGCAAGCGTATGTGCAAATTTGTGTGTTAATGTAACGCATGTAGACAGATGTAGAGACTTTACCTTAACATAACATGTAGTGTCGGGGGGGGGGGGGGTCTGCATGCCTCAGGGTCAGATTTTTTCAAATATGTTACCAGTATTTTAGAGTACCAGTTTTAAGCTGTTTAGACTTTACTACAGGCCCAATACATTATGCATCTGATTCTGTATGCAATTTGTTTGTAGCATTATAACTTAAACTGGTTATTTTCAACAAGCTGAAAGCGAAATGGTCTTGAAAACAATCTGAGGGATAAGGGAGAATGTCAACAGAAATTGGCCAATTAGCTTCAGTAAATGTGTCTCGTTCTGGCTATTTACCTGCTTCCACGCTTGAAACGAGCAACCCAGGGTTCATTTGGAAGGGAGCAGTTGTTTGGTGCACCAACTTCCTGAAACAACATACCAAACAAGGCAGGTGCGAAAGCCCTTTTACAAACTTTTTTTTTTTATTGTATGTAATTGTAATTGTGGCAGCTTGTATTTTAAACACATTTTAACACCAGATGTGGCGTAAACAAACTTAAAAGCATTATAAGCTTTATAAGCATTATAGACAATTTCTGTCGGTAGCAACATGGTCAAATCATGGGCATGGTTTGTTCTTCCTGCAAACATGATTTTATCCAACGTGGAATCAACTAATTTTGCTCAAAACTTTCAGATTTCTGATCTCTTTTTATAAATAACTATAACTAATTGAATTCAAAGATTTTTTTTGTGGGGCAATCAGATCACTTTAATCAGATTATATTAACAGATTATAATAATTGATTTAATCTGTTTCTCATCAGTAGTGTATGAGATATTACATTTGAGTTAAAATGTTTACCTTAATTATAGCGCCCCCATCAGGTCCATCAACGTATGGAGTTTAATCAAAATCAGACCAGCAGTGTCTGAGATATCGCCTGAGATTTCATTTTCATTGCACGGAGGAACCAAAACAGACATGAGTTGAACGCAATCCAGTTTATTTTAACATCTCAGCAGAATCACAGTAGTACATGGCAACCTTCTGATGGTTGTGTACATCCTGTGTGGAAGCAGCGGGGTGCAGAGTATGCACCACAGCGGGGGAGGCAGGGCAGTTCTGCTGGAGTGTATTTACAAGCAGCACATTTTCTTTCCAGAGGTCAAAGGAAATTCCACAGACAACAACAGGGCAGTAAATTTCTGGTCCGCGTGGCAGTGGACCGGCCTGACCCCAGCAGGGTGCCAACACCTTGTTGGAAACGATGAGGTTTATGACATTCCTGCCTTTTTGGACGGTAAACAACAAACACATGACAGGGGGGGGGGACGACCCAAATATCCCCTTGACCTTGTAAACGTCACGTGGTAAGTGTACTGATCGTGGGTTGGTCACGCTATCAATAGACTGCCAATTGATACCTACAGTATTGAGGAATGTACTGGACCGGCAGCTATGATACTTCACTGGTTCAAGAGTGTGTTCATCTGGATTCATCCGGTCTCATGCTGCTTCGTTTGGCGAATGTAGGTCAAGTGTAACTTTGAAGCTCAACTATTTAAACTCCGGCTGAACTTACTCCCCCCTTAAGCTATCCCTGAAGTAGATTCAACAGCAAGATAAACAACTTTTGTGTTCATCCCTTGTCAATGCCAAATTACCTGCTGACGACGAAGCTTTATGTGACCTGTAGCGCGTCTATTTGGAGTGATGTATCCAAAATTAGGATGCTATTTTATTTTTATACCTCGGATGCCTTTTTTTTTTTGTTATGACAGTAAATCGTGATGCGTTGGCTAAGCCGTCGGTATTTAGGATGCTGTGTTTGATATCAGTGGAAACCTTCAAATCGCTCCGGTAGATGCTGAAGCTGGCGATGGAAACAGGTATTTTTTTTTCAACTGCCTCAGTAAATCTCTAGCGTGAGTCAAGTGTCAGAGGTCAAAATACTGCCTTCTCATCACCCTACTCTTGCTGCTACCTCCATCATTCACTCCTCTCCTTCCTCCACTCTACACCCCCTTACCTTCCTCCCCCCCCCTTACCTTCCTCCTCCCCCCTGTTTCCTGCATCCCATTGTTCTTTTCTCCCCTGAAGCCTCTGAAGTCTATATTTAGACCGATGATTCTTCTGGAGGGATCAGTGGTTGAGTTGCTTTCCTAGGACGCCCTCGGTCTCATGGTGCTTGTAGGAAGTAGTTCAGTCTAATCGTGTTTTACGGTCTGGGTCTTCTGGTGGAATATTTTTGAAAGCGCGTATATCCCAAACAGATACTGGACAGAATCCAAGACTGTGATAACAGTAAAAGAGCACACTGATG